>JAYXIM010047115.1:0-45463 GCA_037575425.1 Anastrepha fraterculus | reverse complement strand
TAAAATTCCTTAACAAAGAGCAGGCCGCTGTAATACAATTACCTTTTATTTCCTCATATACTTTTATCTCTTTTTTCATTCCCTTTCAACATTCAGCTCTACACATTCAATTTCAGGTCATGTATCACCCCTTGGTACTTCACTTAGGACTAAGCCAATTGACGGAAAGTGGGCATGTGTCTGCACTTTAAACAGTTAAACCAATTTCTTTTCTATTTATTATATTCAATTTATTTTTCGTAGTCTTCTTCATGCCAGAGGTTTCCATGGCTCTTCACACGCACGCTGTCTGGCTCCTTCAACTCTGGTTAAGGAAGGAACAGCACTGCGTACACAGCACCTGAGTGGTGTCGATGGGGCTGCCGTTGCTAAGCGCGAAATTTTTTGATTAGCAAACAAATTCGCATTATAAATAAATACAACATTGATTTGGTAAACGTGGAAGCTTTCGGGCCGAGCGTCTGTTTTTGTAATTCCGCATTGCAAGGTGTCCCATTGAGCGCACGTGTCACGAGTAGACAAGGTCATTCAAATGCCCGAAAATTGTGTATTCAGCTGTGGCAAAATGGTAGGCACTCGCATATAAAAGCAATTTCTTTTTTTTTTTGTTGATTTTTTTGTAATTTTTTAAATTGGGTGGGATTAATGGCAATTTGATGGCAAAAAATCACCTTTATAACCTTGAAATAGCCCACAAGTGACACATGCTTGTTGCCCTTGGGGAGTAAGTGTTAATTTTCCCACGATGGCTTCAGCTACACTTCCACGTCAGAAGTGGATACGAGTCTGCTATCAGTGTGTATATTGGGTTGGGGAATAAGTTCATAGCGTTTTTACCAAAGACTTTTATTTAGGGAAAAAACAATAATTATATCAATAAGTTAATCAATTATACCATATATTCGCCGTTGCTGTTTACAACCTCTTCCCACCTCTCGACCAATTAGTCGATGCCGTTCCGCCAAAAATCGCCTGGTTTGGTGTCAAACCAGTTGTTGAGCCAGTTTTTAAAGAAAGAAGGTAACGCCTTTCATATGGTCTGACAGGGAGCGAAAAAGGTGGTAATCGATCGGTGCAAGGTCAAGAGAATACGGCGGACGCTGAAGTACCTCCCATTCGAGCTCTTGGAGTGCGGCTTTGACGAATTGTGCAACATAGGGCCTGGCGTTGTCGTGAAGGCGTATGGTTTGGCCATGTCGATTAGGTGTTTTCAGTCGAATAGCCTCATTTATGCGATGTAGCTGGGCAATGTAGAGCTCCTTGTTGACCGTGGCATTCTTTTCGAGCACTTCCCAGTGAACCATGCTGTCCCAGTCCCACCAAGCACATATCATGATCCTCTTTGTATGAAGATCCGGGCTGACTCTCGGCTTTGGCGTATCTCCTGGACACACCTACTCCTTTCTTTGCTTCAAATTGATGTACGAGGTATGTTCAAAAGGTATCGTGCATTTTGAATTTTCGCAGGTTACGTATATTCGAATTTCGATTTTTTTGTGGCGATTTGTTGGTACTCATGTCTCCCACTCGTGCCGAGGAGTTCGACCATTTTGAATGTTCTGTTAATTGTTGGCAGCTGTTTTGCTTCCGCGTGCTTCGGCTCGTCTTCGATTTTTACCTATTCAAAAAGATGGATCAAAGAAACTGTATCAAATTTTGTGCGAAAAACGAAATTAAGTCCGTGGGGATGCATTCCGAATGTTGACTGTGTCATACGGAGAAGCTACTTTGGACCAAAGCAACGATTATCGGTGGTACAAAATGTTCTCAGAAGGCCGAGAAGATGTGAACGACGAAAAGCGTGCCGGGCGCCCGAGCACTTCAACAACAGACGCAAAAATTGATGAAGTGAAGAAAAGGGTATTGGCCAATCGTCGAATCACCGTTAGAGAAGTTGCTGAGGACCCAGACATATCTATTGACTCGTGCCCTTCGACTTTTCAATGATATGGGCATGAGACGGGTCGCCGCAAAATTCGTATCAAAACGGCTTATGACGTGGAATCAATCATCTCAATGGAAGCTGCCGCACAACCCAAGACCGAAAAAAGCGCGCCAAGTTCGGTCAAATGTAAAAGTGTTGCTTACCGTTTTCTTCGATTGCAGGGGCGTTGTGCATCATGAGTTCTTGGCACAGGGTAAAACGATCAATAAGGAGTATTACCTGCAAGTTATGGGCAATTTGCGACAGCAATCCGCCAGAAACGCCCAGATTTGTGGGTGAACAAAAATTGGCTCTTGCATCACGATAACGCCCCTGCTCACACATCGCCCCCCTGTGACTTTTTCTTGTTACCGAAACTGAAGAGGCCCACGAAAGGACGACGCTACGCTACAATTGACGAGATAAAGAGGGCATCGAAGGAGGAGCTGAACAAGATAAAAAAAATGATTTTTTGAAGAGCTTCGAAGATTGGAAAAAACGCTGGCAAACATGGGTATTACTTTGAAGGGGACAAAATAGATATTAATGAACAAATAAATACTTTTTGAAAAAGCCAAATCTTCGCGATACTTTTTGAACACACCTCGTATAGGCACCATTTCTCATCACCCGTGAGGATTCGGTACAAAAAGCGCTGTTTATGACCACATGTTGCTCGATGACGGGCGAGATTCTGAGAAACAATTTCAAGGCGACTTTCTTTGTTTTGTTTCGTTGAGCCCGTAAGTCATCCAGGCACCAAAGCTCCCAATTTTCGGTGAATCCCATTGAACAAGTGATTGAGAATCGTTTTACGATCACAGTTCATTTTGTCCACTGATTCCCAACTGATTTTGCGACTATTCTGCCTCAAAAGTGATTTCAGATGTTCACGAATTCAGAAGGTCTTCCGCTGCGAGACGTGTCATCGACGTCAAAGTCGCCATTTTTGAACTTTGCAAACCATTTTCGTGCTGTAGACTCGCCTATGACAGCTTCTCTATACACGTCGCAAATATCCTGGGCTGTTTCAGCAGCTTTGGCAGCTTTTGATCTCGATGAAATGCAAATAAAGCGAAAATGTTGATTTTTGTCTCCTGGGTATTCCATTTTAAGCCTCAAAACTAATAAAAAATTAAATAACTCAAAAATAGAATTAACATAGTTTTGTAAAGCAGAAAGAGTTCTATCAAATAAATACTTCCTCTTTGCCAAACAGCAAACAAATCTTTGTAAAATAAAAGAAAATATAAAAACGCTATGAACAACCTCCCCAACCCAATAGATTATTTTTTTTATATTAAAAAAATGAATTTAAGTGATTTTAAATATTAAAAAATTGTCAATTTTCGGCCACCTTTCATAAATAGTCCAAAATTTCCTTTATGCTCTTTGGCCAGCCCGAGGTAATCGCATGGCTTTGTGATTGGCCCACGTAAAGTAGATCCCCAGTATAAAACCCACTACTACTTGTAGACATTGACCCTCTTTCACGCAAACAATCGCACTAAAATCGCTTTTATTCCCACAATTGAATAGCGTGATTTCCAAGAAGTCGCATTTAAATTTTTCACTCAACTTTTTGCTATGTGCGGACGTGCTCACAGCCGTTTCAGGATGGCCCTTAAAATAATAAATTTAAGAAAATTTAATTTTTATTCTATTCATGAACGAAAACATGCGGAAATACCTCGCCTCTATTTATGTGTTTAAGTAATTTCAGGTGCTGTGCAATTATTTCCTAAATTTGTGACATCCTTTCTTTGAATAAGCCAACGTAAAAGCTTTTAAAGAATTCCGAAAATTTCATTTTGTAGGCCTTTGGCGCACATAAAATGTAACATAGGATCTAATAAGCAATTTAAATTGTTTGTGTAAATTTCGTTTAAATTATTCACGACGCTCTTGGATAACGATGCGGAACATACTCTACACATACAAACAGCAACAACATACATACCCATAGTAATAGTAGGATGCCTAGAACTTACTTTGCTGCACATACTTAGATACCTAGAACCAACCACTTTGGCCTAGTGAGGCAAGAAACTTCAAAGAGTAGAAAATTATTTTCTAATGATGGTCACCCCTGCATATTCAATAACAAATACCTGAATGTTTTTGTTTTTCTTCTTTATAGGCGAAGTAACCACCATAGCGATTTTAGCCGAGGTCAACAAAGCACGCCAGTCATTTGCTCCTTTTCATGCTGAGCGGCACCAATTAGAGACACCAAACAAACCCAAAGAGGGGAATCTCCCCTACTCTGGCACGACAGGCAGCTAGATATTCATTCGCTGTACATAGAATATTTCGCGCGAATATTTCAGAAACCATCTCATTGCCTGTTATTACAGTAACAAAAACTACACAAAAACTTTAATGGTATTGTATGTACAGGGTGGGCCATATAGCGTTTGCTTTTTGAACCACCTATTTTTTTGAGAATGTTAACACAAAGGACATGTCAAATGTATTCATAATTTACTTAAAGGTTTGACATTTACGAAATGGGACGCTATACGCTTGAACAAAATTGGGAAATATTGAAAACCCTGTCCAAATTGGTGAGTCTTCTTCTTCTTCCGCGGTTACAGTAAATGGCGAGCGTTACCGTGACATGCTCAACGAGTTTTTGTTTCCAAAAATTGAAGAGGATGACATGGACGACATTTGGTTTCAACAGGACGGTGCAACTTGTCACACTGCCAAAGTTACACTCGAACTTTTGGCTACCGTTTTTGAAAACCGAATAATCAGCCGAAATTCCGATATCAATTGGCCGCCTCGGAGCTGTGATTTAAGCTCGTTGGACTATTTTTTGTGGGGAGCCGTTAAGGACAAATGCTATGCGAACCATCCAGAGACGATTGATGCTTTAAAACACGAAATCGAAGTTGCCATTCATGAAATTGGAGCCCAAACAATCGAAAATGTGCTTAAAAATTGGGTTAATCGAATCATTTGAGCGATATTACTTTTTATTCATAAATGACAATGTTCAATCTTCAAAATAAAAAAAAATTTTTTTAAATATTGATTAGTTTTTTTTTTATAGCCGATTCAAAAAGCAAATTTTACATGGCCCACCCTATATATTATAAATAATTTTTTTTTTTTTGATACTTATAAACTTTTTGTGAATTTTGTTAAAAATTTGGTGCTTGATTTGTATTTTTTTTGTTTTTTGTTTGAATGTACTATAGTTTTGTAAAACTAAAATATTTTTGTAAAAACAAAAACTAAACAATTAGGTACATAGTCAAAGTTGGGTAACTTCTCGCGCTACTATTATTTTGTACGCTAGTACACTAATGAGTACGGAAAGCCCTTCCCCTCCAGCCCATGGCGTATATTTCAATCTTCTTCTTAATTGGCGCTATAACCGCTTACGCGATTTTGGCCGAGTTTAACAAATCGCGCCAGTCGTTTCTTTCTCGTGCTAACCGGCGCCAGTTGGACACACCAAGTGAAGCCAAGTCCTTCTCCACCTGATCTTTCCAACGCAGAGGAGCCCGCCCTCTTCCTCTGCTACCACCAGCTGGTACCGCATCGAATACTTTCAAAGCCGGAGCGTTTGTATCCATTCGGACGACATGACCCAGCCAACGTAGCCGCTGGATCTTTATTCGCTGCGCTATGTCTATGACGTCGTAAAGCTCATACAGCTCATCGTTCCATCGTCTGCGATATTCGCTGTTGCCAACGTGCAAAGGTCCAAAAATCTTACGCAGAATCTTTCTCTCGAACACTCCAAGCGTCGCTTCATCGGATGTTGTCATCGTCCAAGCTTCTGCGCCATACGTTAGGACGGGCATGATGAGAGTCTTGTAGAGTGTTAGTTTTGTTCGTCGAGAGAGGACTTTACTACTCAATTGCCTACTTAGTCCAAAGTAGCACTTGTTGGCAAGAGAGATTCTACGTTGGATTTCAAGTATATATCCAACGTATATTTCAATGGAGAGCGCTAAAGTGCAGAAAAAAACCTACCAGCTAATATTTATATTGCCGAAATTTAGCCTCAACAAACCTATAAAACGCGCAAGTATTCACCTAAAATATTCTCGTACATACTTTGACTTTCATTCCATCCACATAGTAAGTATTATGATACTTACACACACACACACATCTATGCTTATTTTCAACTTCAATCAACAACGCTATTATCTGCTTTACGATCTCTCCTCCTCTCTCATTTCACACTATAACAACACATTTCACTGTCCGCACTCTCATGGTTTGTTTGCTGTATTTGTATGTATGCATGTATGCATGTATGTATGTATGTATGTATGGATGTAAGCATGTAAAGTAATGGTGGCTGAAGCCTTACTACACCACCACACAGCTCTGCAAAGTCTCTTATACAGACAACCAAGAGTCATTATAACAGGAAATTATTGCAACCGCAAAAACCAGACTCGTTTTCCTGCGCAGAGCTCGAAGCTGAAGTGGTTGTGCATGTTCAGCTACATACATTCCGAAGACTTACAATGCTCACAGCTAAGAAGGAATAACGCCATAAGGCGAAGCGCAATAAAATTTGCAAATAAAACAACTTTCGATTATTTTCCTTATTCACAGTTACATATGTATGGTACCGTTATAAGGGCGCTTTCATCTCTACTCCATATCTTATTTCATGGCATTTGTTGTTGTTCTTATGTTAGACGAATTCCATTTGAGATGATAAATTTTAAGCACCTGACAACGCAGCATGAATTCGTGTGAATGAGTTGGGAAGTAACAATAGAAGATCAGATGGAATGGGTTACAGTAAAATTTCAATGATATGAGAATAAAATAACTAAACTTATGCCACCACGCTTTCATTTTATTTCCTGCACACATATTCGCCTTTTCACTTCCATGCGTTAGTTGAATAAATTAATTATTTCCCAGCAAGTGCATGGCATCTGTGTTATTGCGCAAATGAATTTATAATTCCATTGAAATTCGTAGCAGTTAAACGTAGCATACATAGTAGCGCACAGACATAACTGTAACTGAAGAGAAAAATAAAATGCACCCCTCTTTAAGTTCCCCTACATGACTCGGCAGACGTAACCATTATTATTATACTTTAATAGCTTGCAACTTGAGTATTTTTCCGACATACGAGTATTTCCTTACAAACACATACATGCATACAGACATACATACATATGTACACACAAGTCACTGTAATCACTTGCGCTCAGTTGAAATTAGAGCTTGTCGCGTATGTGCTTGGTTATTAATCAATTAGCATTTTTTATGCTGAAGTAACAGTTTGCCTACCGCTACGAAGTTACGTATTTATACTCGTATACCACCTGGATCAAAAAGTTCTCGGAATACAAGGTGAAGTCCAAAATAAACAAGACCGAGCTCAAATAGAAACTACAGGAGATTTGTTGTGATAACTTCGAGTTTATTGAAAATAGTCCCCTCTGGCCTCGATACACTGTTTTGCGCGATCTAAAAGCTTTTCGAAAGAGTGTTTCAAGTTTTTGACCAGTACAAGCCTTTTGGACGGCCTCTATGGACGCAAAACGTTTTCCTTTCATAGCCAAATGCAATTTTCTGACTAGGTAGAAGTCACAGGAAACCATATCAGGCGAATACGGTGAGTGATTGATGGTTAAAAATGCGATTTCTAGTCAAAAAATCAGTCACAAGAGTGGATCGATGAGATGGTGGATTATCATGCAATAAGCGCCAGCTTCCTCCTTCACGGTATTCAGGGCGAATTCGCTTCAAATCGCCAAGATAGAAAATTGCATTGGCGGTTTGGCCCATTGGCACGAAGTCCTTGTGAACAATTCCCATTAGAATTGTAAAAACAAATGATCATCGACTTGATTTTTGACTGCTCTAAGCGCGATTTTTGGGGGGGTGCTCGTCTGAGACCTTCCATTTGGCACTTTGATGCTTAGTTTCAGGTTCATGTTGGAAACACCTCGTTTCATCACCAGTTACAATGTTGTAAAGGAAGTTGTCGTCTTTTTTCGCCTCTTTAATGAAGTTTTTCGAATGTTGTACTCTGAGCATTTTTTTCTCCTCAGTAAACTTGTGCGGGATCAAACGTGCACAGACCTTTCGTAAGCCCAAATGATCAGTTAAAATGCGATAAATCGATATTTTGGAGATATTCAACTCCGATTCTATGAACTTCAACGATGATTTCGGTTCATTTGTGATACATTTACGAACCATTTCGATGGAGTTTTCGGTGATTACTGACTGCGCCGTCGTTTCATTGAGAAATTCATCTCTCGTCTCGGACCAGTGGATTGACCACCAAAATCATGTGATATCACACCTTTGGACTTTTATTTATAGGGATATGTAAACACTAAATGCTTTGTGGATTAACCAGCTTCAATTGAGGCATTGAAAGCCAGCATTACTAAATTCACGAATTATTCACGAAATACCGACCTATCGACCGAAGTTCTTCAGAGAGCCATTCAAAACTGGTGTTTACGGTTCGCCGAATTACGACGCCATAGCGGTCAGCATTTCAAAGGGATTATCTTCAAAATATAAATGTCTCAAATGGTTCTACACAAAAATTATGAAGATTGCCTAATCAATTTGAATTTTTGTTGGTTTATTTTAATTTAAAATCCGATACCTCGAAATCGATCACTCCTTAAAAAGCACCTAATAAAGCCTGTGTAGCACAAACGCACAAGCCCAACCTCCATCACTTGTCCCTTCTATCACCAATACATGCAACATGAGCACGTGTCTCTTGCTGATAACAGCTATTTATACTTCTAATTCAATTAAGTCGTGTAAGCAAACTAATCATAATTCACTAGGCTCTGCATGTTGTCCATTTAAAATGTTTATAATCATATAAATGCATATAATTTCTTGTTGTTGTGCAAGTGCAATAATCCCATTTGCATGTGGAAGCAAAACAACTCCTTGCAAATTGTCATCGTTTCAATATGCAAATGCAATTCGACACATTCGAGCAAATACAAATTGCACCGAAATTCCAAAAATCATTCCTGCATACTAAGTGAATGTACATAAATATATTTTCGTTATTGCTCTTCCTGCTTAAATGGTTAATTATTGTAAATTGTGGTTAATTGTCACGTTGGCACACGAAATGTGCGAAAACAAAATGTAAATAAATTTTTGAGAAGGTCATGTGAAATTCCAAATTGAGACAGGATTGCCTTAAAGTAGTAAAACTATATTCAATTTTCGCTTATTTTTGCAATTATCTTCATAGGTTGACTACTGATCCGCCTAAGTCGAACCTGTTTCATTCCGAAAGACCTTAAAGTGACGAGAAAAGCGAGAACTTCCTTTACAATATTGTAACTTGTGATGAAACTAAGCGTCAAAGTGCCGAATGGATGGCCCCAGATGAGCCACCGCCCAATAAATCGCGTTTGGAGAAGTCGAAAATCAAGTCGATGCTCATTTGCTTTTACGATTCTAAGGCAATTGCCCACAAGGATTTATTTATCTTGGCGTTTTGAAGCATTTGTTTGTTGCATGGCATTCGTCGAATTCGCCCTGAATACCGCGAAGAAGGAAGCTGGCGCTTATTGCATGATAATGCACCATCTCATCGATCCACTCTTGTGACTGATTTTTTTACTAGAAATCGCATTTTAACCATCAACCGCTCACCGTGTTCGCCTGATATGGCTCCCTGTGTTTCCCACCTATTCGGAAAATTGCATTTGGCCGTGAAAGGAAAACATTTTGCGTTCGTAGAAACCATCCAAAAGGCTTGTACCGACATTTTGCAGGACATTCCGGTCAATGACCTGAAGAACGCTTTCGAAAAGCTTTTAGATCGCGCAAAACAGTGTATCGAGGTCAGAGGGAACTATTTTTAATAAATAAGCTCAAAGTTATCAGAACATAGCTCCTGTTGTTTCTATTTAAGCCCAGTCTCGTATATTATGGACTTCAGTTTGTATAAATAACATCTCAGTTGAGAAATATATTTCTAATACTATTTGAGTCAATTTTTTTTTTATTATTATTCCATGCTCCATTAGGAGCTTAAGGATTCAACAAAAGTTTTCCAAACATTTCTATTTCTAGACATAAATCTCAGTTCACCCTTCTTCTCGTTCCTTGTGGGTTTCAAGTCAAGGCAGCATGCAGTATTTCCTCACAAGGCCTTCGCAGATTATGCCCTACCCATCCACATTTTCTTTTCTTTATTTCTCTATTTCGTCGTGAATCGTTTCCCGTTATTATCACACTCTCGACTTTCACTTTCACTTTCTACAATAGCAAACAATTAAAATGTGTAACTTTGTGTAATTACTTCGGCTCGTAATTATAACGGCTCTGCATACGAAGACACCAATAGGCAGATAAAAGAAATAAATAACATGAAGCAGAATATGCCACATATCACTCATACGCCATGGTAACTTGCCATCAAACAACACTGTGCCGAAAGCCTTATTAACAAGATATCAGTATATCGAATTTCAAATAAAAATAAAGACCTATTGCTAAGCTTTCAACAATTTCTAAAGTGTTTGAAAATATTGGGGAAGAATAAATTAAATTTTTGGCTAAAATGTTAATCTCCCCAAATCAGCATGGTTTCTTATCGTTCAACAGTTGCTAACTTAGCTGTTTCTAGTAAATATGCATTGCGTGTTTTACAAGAGGATTTCAGGTTAACTGTACTTAGTCTTACCATAACTTATGTTGCAAGTTAAATCCGTTATAGATATGAAATCATACTACTTCATTAATGAAGTTAGTTTTTAATTTTTTAATTTAAATTTTCGTTCAAAATGGTCATTATTTGCTTTTGCACAAGCCTTCAAACGATAAATAAAAGTTGTTCAATGTGCCAATAACAGAGGGGGAAACATCGAATTACGGTAGTATTTTTGCAATAACATTCACGTGAACCAAAGCACTGATGAATGAACGTAATTAGAGCGTGCAGACTGTCAATTATGTAGCTGAGCGAGCGACGACAATAGCCTCTGAAAAGTCAAAAGCCGTAAAAAGTATGCACAGAGGAGGACATAAAATGAAACAAACCAAAGCTCAATAATCAATAAAAAAATCGCACTGAACTATCGCTGAAATATTGAAAAGCTGAAAATCGCACGGACAGCAATTCATTGGAGGATCAAGTGGCGTCGACCAACTGTATATTTGTGTGAGAAATAAACATCTGTGCACGAGTATGAAAGTGTGTGTAAGTACGTATATATGAGTGTGTGAGTATGTATGGATGTATGTATGAATATGTATGTTTGAATATGTGCGTATGTAAATTTACAATTGACCTTCTGCCAACAAGTGGAACAAGGCAATGCGTTATGGTTAATAATAAGTTGACCCCTGTAAACGCACACACATACCTTTGCCTGCACATACACTTATAATATTTTATAAATGCATACATGCAAACACTATTCATTCGGAGTACTACGTATTTTGGCACAATTTTTCTATTCCAGGAATTGAATTTTTTTAATGCAAAATAATGCGCACAAGTTGTCTTTTTTTCCAGCCTTTAGAGCGCATTGACATTTTTTAGTGGAAGCAGAAAGAAATAAAAAAGCGAAAAATCAAGCATATTTGGTAATTTCATGGTTCACTAAAAAGTCAAAGTGTTTTTGAACTTTGCAAAACTTGCATTTCAAGCGCATCTTTTTGAATATTGGTAAACTTTTGTGATTTATGCATCGCCGTACCGTTCGAAGGGCAACGGCCTTACCAATGCACTCTAAGTAGCGGGTGAATTTTGTTTTTTATAGGCGCTTAGCACTCTTCCAGAGTCTATTAGTCATATGACTTTAATTCCATTGGGCATACACATTTTGGTATAACTGTTCATGCATAAGTTTAGAAAAATCTTTGTGGCGCATTAATCTCAAGCTTGAATAGTCAGCGAAATTCATAAATTTGTGAAATGGCAAATTCGTGAAGAAGGTGTTTGCGTTTGTAAATACAAGATGTGTTGAAAAAGTAAGGTGACTTTGCAAATTTCACGGGCAACGCCAGGTTGACAGATTTACAAGGTTTGCTATTTAACTGTCAAGGATGGTAGATACCAGACTTGCTCGTTAGGTATGGTGAAAAAAAAAAAAATTGAGGGGAACTTTGGTTTCTTTCTAAGCTAAAGCTAATTTTTGTGAAACACTAAACGAATGACGTCGGCATATCTGCCAAAATTCGCTCAGAGCCGAATAATGGTCTGCTAGGTAGAACACCTCTAAAAATCTTTTCAAAATGTTTAACTGTAATGAAAATGTTTTCTGTTCAACTGTTTAACTGTTTTCATGTGTACGCAAACATTTTTTTATTTCGTTGAAGTGAAGTTTTTGGTTTTTATTTTGTGACATTTTATTTGTAAAGATGTACATAGGAAAATTTATAGCAATTGTAGAAAAATTACTGACTAAACATTTTTCATAAAAGTTTAAAATATTTTAGTTTTTTTACAATGAATTTTTTAAAATGTGACTTTACTTTCTTTGTGTACGGATACTTTTTCTGGCAAGTGTATGCCAACTGCTTCATCTATTCGCCACTTGCTAACACAGGAAAGGAAGGGCCTATCGTTTAAAACCTCTCAGCTTAGCTCAAAAACGTGTGCACCTCGCACAGATTGACTTTGAACGGTGCATATAACGTTCGTTTACCAAGAAGCTGCAGCAAAATCTTTTCAAGTGCCGTTGGCTGAATGCTCCCATAAATGATAATAGGCGCTCAACAAAAGTCTTCAGAAAAGATGCATTTTTCAAAGCTTACGAAAGGCACAAAACAAAAGCTCAAAAAAAGGCTCAACACTTATTCGGCCAGGAAAGAAGCTCACATATGTACATACATATATGTAAGTCCTTAGTAAAGGAATAGCAATCAACTTATTGGAGGACGTTTTTATTTGCTGAAATGGCTTCATTCGTCATTGTGGCTTTGGCATTATTCGTTTTCATCTGATTTATTTCATCAACTTAAGCGGAAATAATGTAAAGCCCGAGGGGCGGCTTCTGTTCATTTATTGCTTCGTTTTAGTGTTTATTACACGAGATTATCGCGCTCCACATACATATTTCTACATCAAGTTCTTCGATTTCTGGTTGACCGTAAAAATTGCCATTGCCCATTTTCTGTTGGGAAGGCTCATTGAATGAGATTTGGAATGAAGAAAACGCGATTGCTTTAATCGTCCATTATTGATGCTCATAAATCTGTGCTAAGCGTTGCTTGGATATTTTAGGCCGATATTCAGAAACTAATAATTTGTTTTCATTATTTGCCTTTAAGGGTGGCAGCACTCGAAAGAGGTTAGTTTGAAAGTTTTGGCTGTTATTGATTCATCGTTCAGGCGCACAAAGCGAGCATTCCACTATTTATTTGACTCCTCCAGTAACTCCACTACGGCAATGATGAATAGAAGATAAAGTTGAAGTGGAAGTAGCACCATTTATTTCTAACTACCATTTATCACACTTCACTTTACTTTCATCGTCCGCAAACGTATACGAAATGCTTTGTTCCGGTGTTTAGTTGCTTAAGCAGCCCGTAATTGCTGAGAAGTTGGCAGTACTCCTTTGGGAATTCCAATGACTGTGCCACCGCAATAAAAACTTTAGCGCGCGAATTAGTGCTGTGAGTGTGAATGTCAAATTGAGTAATTTGTTTGTGGACAGCGATAAAACAGATGTGTACATATGTATATACATACATAACGGCACAGTCTGTGATTTTGCACGCAAGCTCATGCATGTATGAATATGTTTGTGCATGCCGTTGCGTACCTTCCAAGTAGTACAAATGTGAACTGTCTGTGGTATTGAAATTCAAATAAATCACGTCTGACTGACTGTGGCTGGGACAATGTTTACTTTGCTTTGGGGTTGGACGTGAAGGGCTTGTTTGCCCAAATAACTATGTATGTATGTATGCATATGTAAATAAAGCATAAGTGTTGTAACACCATGCGACAGTTATTTTCACCCATTAAAAAAATTATATGTATGTGCGCAATACTGGATCATAGTTGCAGTGAGTCTGGATTTGTAGACTTTCAACAGCGCGCCAGGATTTTTCTACAAAGGAACTCAAAGTTTTACTTGAAAAATTATTTATAATAAAGGATTTCCCAATAACAGGTGTTATTTAAATATATAAAAGGCCATCGAGAGATGATTAACGATTTTTATGGCCGGAATTGGATGGTATTGATCTGGACAATGTTTATTTTCAACAAGACGACGCTACGTGCCACACAAGCAACGAAACCATTGATCTTTTACGGGGAAAGGTTCCGGACCGTGTTATCTCTCGAAGAGGTGATTACAATTGGCCACCGAGATCTTGTGATTTAACACCTTGTGACTCTTTTCTTTGGGGCCACGTGAAAGAGAAGGTCTACGCCAACAGCCCAGGGTCGATTCAAGACTTCAAAGATGGAATTCGTGAGGCTGTCGAGGACATAGGGCAGCCACTTTGCATTTCGGTTATGAAAAATTTCGTGAAAAGAATATTGTCCTGTAAGCGTGGTCGTGGTGGTCATTTGCCTGATGTTATTTTCCACTATTAACGGCATATCTTCCTCTTTGTAATGAAATAAACATCCGATCATTTCTATTAAAAAATAGTATTTTTCTTTGAATATCAAAATAGCACCTCTTATTGGAAACCCCTTTATAAGTATACACTCGTGACTAAATACTAAGCAACACAATTTTTTGACCGTATTCGACTACTTTTTTGTTTTGTTAATTTTTATAATTTTTTTTTTTATTATTCCATTTTTCATAATTTTTTTTTTTTTTTTTGTGGAAATTATTACATTTTCTATTAGGTTGAATGAAGCGGGTCGCTAGTAGGAAAAAACGTATGATCATGCCAGTCTGTTATTGCGACAAATCAGTTCACCTCGGGGAGGACTGATTACATCGACACTCACGGTGACTTTTCACAGGAATTTTGCCACTCTCTTTCCAATACGGGAGGAATGAAGTAAGGGACTTTTACTAAACCACTTCGAAGCTGCAGTATAAACAGATGGTTCAAAAACGGATTGTGGGGTTATTCTCATTGACTTAGAATTGAAAAATCTGTGCGTCTTCATATTAATTGCAGTGTCTTCCAGGTAATAGAGATAACTTACTAATCGCAGACTTTTCTTTTAAGGGCAACATCGCGATTCTTTTAGTTAGCCAAGCTGTCATCCAAGGATGGTATTCAGATACAACAACGTCTAACCTGGTGGAACAAAGCTGAAAAAACCTTAATCTGAACACTGAAGGTAATGAAAAAGCAGATGAACTGGCAACGTCCTTGCAGAATCGGTATTCACACCACTGAATGCAATCAAGAATACAAAAAGTGCAAATTTACTACAATTGAGTTCTAATGCTGCACAGATATTGATTTTCACATGGGTCCAAAATAAGTTAAATTTTGTTAAACGGTGTAAAATTATATAATAAAATCATTAGACTGCAAGGTGTTAGGCTGTGCTTCTTTGCCAATTAGTGGCGTGCGTTCGTGTATTTGTAACAACAAAAGAAAGCCCCTAAAGTTTTATGACGCAGCCGAACTGCAGATGGCCACAATGTGAACCGTTTTCAGCTGAGAGGTTTTCCGACCGCCGTAAGAAACTTTTTTACTATTTTCATAATTTTATGTCTGTAGTGGATATACAGCAGAGGATTTGTGATTATATTGTCGATATATCAGTCATAAGCAATGCGCATATTTCAAAGGACTACACTTGTGCTCACAAAATTTTTTATTTTTTAAACAGAATCCTTAGAAAATATATAGGCATGCATACATTCAATTTTACTATAATAAGGGGAAAGTTTGAAGTCGCTTCACATTTTTTTTTTTGCCAACGATATTGAGCATTTTTTCCATGTGAATGACTTCCGAACTTAGCTTAGAAGATCAGCAACTCCACATGGGAAACCACGGTATTTTTTTGTTACTTGATATTCATTGCAGCTACTAACAATACGTTGGCAAATTGGAAGTATGGTATTCTTAAAAAACCGGTACAGGCAACCGAAATACTCGTACATGCACTGTAGTTGGTGGGTAAAATTGCAGTGATCAAAAGAAGTTGCTTCCTTAGCAGGCAACTACAACCGATGGTCGGTCTTGGCCGCTACCAAAATGTTGCGCCAATCGTCATTGCGCGCGTTTATGCCGTGGTCAGGTCGTCGTCGACTTGGTCTTTCCAACGTAAATGAGGACGTCCTTTTTTGCGAGTACCACCAGTGCCTTTCAAAAAGAGCACCTTCTCTGCTGGAGCATTATTGTCCATTCGCTCAACGTGATTTAGCCAGAGCAGCCGCTGAATTTTAATGTGTTTCACTACGTTGCTGTCGGCGTACAGCTCGTACAACTCGTGGTGCCATCTTATTCGGTATGCATCATTCACGCAAATCGGACCATAAATCTTGTGAATAATTTTTCCCTCGAAAGCTCCTAATAACCGTCAATCGGTGTTGGTCAATGTCCAGGACTCAGCGCCATATAGTAAGACCGAGAGGATGAGTTTTTGATAGAGCTTTTTTTCATGTATCAAGAAAGGGCTATGCTTTTAAATTGCCTATCAAGCCCAAAGAAACACCTGTTAGCAAGAGTTATTCTTCGCTGGATCTCTTGGCTAACGTTTTGTTGTGGTGTTAATGCTGGATCCTAGGTAGACCTTGCCTACGCCGAACTCTTAATTGTCAATCGCAGCCTGCTGTCCAATACGCGTAGACTTTTTGCTTGTTGACACAAGCTACTTTGTCTTGCCCTCGTTTACCGCCAGACCCACTCGACGGGATTCTTTTTCAAGACTGGAGAAAGTTGCACTGACTGCCCCCTGACAAATGACAACTATGTCGATATCATCAGCGTAAGCGAGCATCCTGACATTTTGATAGAAAATAGTGCCGGAGTTTTCGATATTGGCTGCGCGCATAATTTTCTCTATCATCAAATTGAAAAAATCGCATGATAAGAGATCGCCTGCAAAGCCGGATGAGCTTTGCGGGAATGCCAAATTCAGATATAGCGACATTTAGGTGATCCCTTATCGTACTGTCGAATGCTGCTATGTAATTGGCAAAAAAGTGGTGGGTGGGTGTCGATCTGCTTCTCTTGGGTCTTCTCCAGGATTTGATCGATGGCCAGGCCTGAAACCACTTTGATCAATCAGTTTATTGACGAGGGGTTTCTGCCTTTCACAAAGTACGCCTGATAGGATCTTGTATGCGATACTGAAGAGGCTTATCCCACGGCAGTTGGTGCAGTTCGTGTGGTCACTTTTCTTGTGGATTGGACAGAGAACCCTGAGATGCCAGTCGCTGGGCAAGCTTTTATTCGACCATATTTTGTCTGTGAGTATTTGGATGCTTTTCGTTAGCTCATCAGCTCCGGCCTTGAAAAGCGCTGCCGGCAGACCATCCGCACCCGCAGCTTTGTTGTTCTTAAGCCGAGCACTAGCTCTCAAGATCTCGTAATAGTCGGATAGTGGAACGTCGACAGTGTTTTCAGAAACTGTACTACTCGGATCAACTGCTCCATTGGTGGTGGTGTTCACGTCATCACCATTTAGTAGTTTTGAAAAAAATTACTACTGAGTGGAAAAGAAAAATATAAGAGATGCAAAGAAGGATAGTTTTTCTTGTTCTGAAAGGCTTCTTGCAAGATGAACCTGAAATAAGTAAAAAATTGTGTCTAACCCATTATTGCGCATTACATTTGACATATTTTTTAATACTACTGGTTTTGACTCAATGTGAAAATAAATAAAATCAGTGGCTTAATAAAACTTCAAAGTTGAAAAACGGAAGATTTTACAGGCTCCGGCACTCGAATCGTAATCAATTAAAAAGGTCATAAATTTAGTTCGGAAAATTATTTTTATTCAATTCAAAGTAAAAAATGTGTGAAAATAATACAAAATTAAGAATAAATTTACCTTTGCTCGATATGACCACCTTTTGCCTTGACTATGGCCTTGAGATGGTCCAGAAACGAATCGCAAGCTGCCCGAATGTGACTTGCAGGTATTTTGGGCCACTCGCGGACACTGGCATTTTTCAGCGCCTTGAGACTGGTGAATCTTTTAGTTCGGACTTTGCTCTCCAAAATGGACCCAAGAGAATAATCCATCGGATTCACGTCTAATAAATTTGAGAGCCATTGATTGGACATTATGAAGCTCGGAACGTTGTTTTTTGGCCATTCTTAGTTCTTTCAAGCTTTGTGAGGCGGTGCCGAGTCTGACTTGTTGCTGCTGTGGTTTGAGATCATGCGTCTTTTGGACCCTATAAGACTTGCCTTTGAGATAATTTTTCAGTATGCGGCGGATGTTACGGTAAGATATTTTCAGTTGCTTCGCCATTTGATTGGCAATTCGTCGGGGACTTCACTCAAGTCGCTTCTTCACTTTTCGAACCATTTCACGTGACGTTGCAGTCCTTTGATGACCATCTCCATGACGTTTCGCGATGCTACCAGTATCATTGTAACGAGTAGTGGGGCGATAAACAAAAACTTTATTTACTTTAAGGTGCTTTAGCTCACGAACAATCGCTGGTTGTGATTTTCCAGCCAAATATAATGCAAACACACTTTTACGTTTGAAATCCATCACTGGTTGACTTTTTTCGCGTTTACTCTCAGTAAAATGCTTCCGCACGGTTGTAAACAATACTCTGCATCAGTTGCGCGGGCGATTTGGAACAGGTCACACTTTGAATGCTGGACCCTGTAAGTTATGTTTTCGATTAGAGCGAGTTAAAAAAAAATATTTTTTCATGGAACGGCAGAAAGTCATGTCGAGGGCAATGAATGTATATCAGATATCTGTCAATACTAATTAGAAATTATTCTGTCACTCAACTGGTCATCTTTTGACAAAGCTCTTGAAGAAAATTAGGCTCGACAGATGCAAGCAGCTTCTTCGGTGGTACGCGGTCAACAGCCATGAAAATATACTTTACACAGATGAGAAAATGTTCACTGTTGAAGAAGTTTTTAATAAATGGACTACAGTTTGTGCTCAGATTTGGCGAACATGGCCTGTCGAAGGCCTTACAGAAATTTGGAGAGTCTCAAACAATCTTTGGCTCGAGCAGCGATGTCACTATCCGTGGAAACCGTGCATGCTACAATAACTGAATAGCTTAAATCTATTAGTTTAAAGTATTATATTTTTCGTCTAGCTGCCAAGTCGACTGCAGTTACACAAACGCGACAAAGTATCCCATAGAATCTGATGTCTGGGCTTTCACTCAGTCTTTCTGTGTTGGATTAGCTCCTAATTGTGTTGTATGCCAATTGGTTTCTTTGAATTCCTATTTACTGGTGTATGCTCCACCAGCTACGATTGATCACTTAGAGGGCAACATCCGTCGCATTATTAACGAGATAAAATCGATTATGCGCGAATAGTTGATACGAAATTAGAAGGACCGAATTAACTTCGTAAAACACTATCGAGTTTGATTTTTTAACATTTATTCTAACAGTCCTAACATCAGTCGCATAACACCTGATTTCACCTTCTGTTGTAGCTGAGTACTTCGCAATCCTGCTTGTACTGATACCAAGTCACATGGGCATGCACTAAATTGTTTGGCTGTTAAGTTAAGCGAGCCCTGAGTCAGCTCAGTTATTTAAACACTCTCTTTTTAACTA
The DNA here is from genome assembly GCA_037575425.1 of Anastrepha fraterculus. Taxonomy (NCBI): domain Eukaryota; kingdom Metazoa; phylum Arthropoda; class Insecta; order Diptera; family Tephritidae; genus Anastrepha; species Anastrepha fraterculus. The sequence continues at coordinate 25,878 of JAYXIM010047115.1, read as the reverse complement.
GGCATGTAGAGCTTTCCGACTAGGATGTTAGGCGGCTGTCACATTTTCTTATTAGTACGCAGCATTACGGGATCTCTGGCGCTCTGTCATTTAGTGTTAAGGCCCGCTACTTAGGTCTAATACTAGACAGAAAACTATGTTGGAAGGCAAATGTCGAAGATAGAGTAAAAAGAGCGACAAAAGCACTCTACTCTTGTAAACAACTGATAGGACTAAGTTGGGGTCTTTCCCCATCTATCGTATATTGGCTTTACACAGCAATTGTCAGACCAATCCTAACATACGGCATACTAGTATGGTGGCCGGTTTTAGATAAGTTTTACATTAAAAGAACCATGGTACATGCACAAAGAATGGCCCGTCTTTGCATCTGCGAGGCCCTTAGGACCACACCCACAGAGGCACCAAATATTATGCTTAACCTTTTACCAATAGAGCAATTCGGTAAGCAAACAGCTGCCAAAGCAGCTCTCAGACTAAGAGAAATCGGCCTACTCAGAACGAACCAAAGAGGATCCTCTTCAATTTTAGAAAAATTCCCGTGCATTCCTGGCACAACGGATTTCTGTAATACCAAGGATATCAACTTAAATAAATCCTTTGTCACAGTATTTCCTTCCAAAGAGGAACGGGATAACGGGCTTATTGTTAGGAAAAATGATATAAACATCTACACAGATAGCTCAAAACTAGACAACAAAGTAGGTGGAGAGGTTTACTCCGATAAACTCGGAGTTAGCCAATCATTACGCCTTCCTGATCATTGCAGTGTATTTAAGGCGGAAGTCACTGCCATAAAAGAGGAACTTACAGAAATAAAAACGAGAGTATTATCCACAAATGAAGTCTTCATTTACTCGGACAGTCAAGCGGCAATAAAAGCGCTTGAATCTAAAACGCACTCGTCAAAAACAGTTTTAGGGTGTTTTAAACTTCTAAATCACGTATCTAAGTGCTACAAAGTGCACCTTATCTGGGTGCCAGGCCACAGGAATATAACAAGCAAATGCAAGGCAGATGAACTTGCTCGAACCGGTACAACGCTTGATCTCAAACCAGATAAGGCGCTGATACTCATGCCTATAGCCACTTTTACTTATAGACAGGGAAACCATCAAAAAGATAAATACAAGCTGCCAACCTCACAACATGCGAACTAAGCAGACAGACATGGCCGAATTGGAACAGCGGTCGTACAGAAAGTCTGTTGGGATTTAACAGAGAAGCTATAAGAAAAGTGATAGGGTTATTAACTGGTCATTGTTTACTAGGCAGCCACGCTAGAAGGTTAGGACTCCCGTACTTCGATTTCTGCAGAAGCTGGAAACAGAAACAGAAGAAGAGGAAACAGTCAGACACCTTTTATGTGAGTGTGAAAGCTAAGCTATGAGAAGGCGGCGCACTCTTGATACAGCATTTTTAACCGATGTAGCGGGCATAGCCCATCTAAAACTAACGATGCTCTGCACGTTTATTAAAGTTACCGGATGGTTTGAAAAGGAACACCTAGGGTAAGGATAAGCTCCAGTGGTATCACAATGGGCCTGCGAAAGGTCTAAGTGTGTATTTACGACAACCACCCAACCTACCTAAGCAGCCTTTTCAAACGCAAATCGCCATCGTCCAAATATCTCTTTTATTTCGTCTCATTTGCCCATCCCTAATCGTGTTCAGTAATTCCGCAATGAACATTTTTTGTTTTACCTGTTCAATTGAGCCCGCCTCCTTCGCGCTCCTCCTATGCTGCCAAACATATTTAACAAACATCAAAGTAAAATTATTGGCCATTTCATTGATTACTTTGTGTTTTATTTGAAAAAAGCTGTTTGCCTATAAGAAACCGAAGTACCGTTATCGCAAAAAGATACATTTGCTTTATTTACGCCAAGTACAGTTATCCTCTTTCGCATGCTGTAAAAAGTTTCGAAGACTTTCTGTCTTACTGCCTTCCAACCCACAAGTCGAGTTTCATGCTGATTTGCAATTTTTGCCCATATAAAAGCTATTGAACTTTAAGCGGCTGCTGATGCTAGTCTTGTGGATTTTCTTGGATTAACTCTGCTTTAATTTTTGCGATTTATTTGCAGGGACGAGTATTGGCATAATACATATTTTTGGCAAATGGCAGTTTAAATAGCAAGTGGCTGTTTGGCTGGAAAATGCAGGAAAATTTTAATAGCGAACTATTTAAATGGATGATGGACTCTTTTAAATATTTACAGACATATTTTTTTATATTTTATGACATATTTATTTATATATGCGTAAAAATTATTTTTAAGTAAGCTTCCTTTTTGCGAATCAGCAACTTTTCAGAGCTTTTTATTTTCTGCTCTTGCTGCTATATGCAAATTTTTATATGATACCTTTTAAATGTGCTTCTGCATTTCCAACGCATACGTATGCAAATTCTTTTTCTGGCAGCACTCAGTTCGGAAAGTGTTGGCTGCATTATGAATATAATTTTTATGCATGACCATGCCACATGAAACCATAGTAATCCCCAATGCAACAATACAGTGTACGACTTCCAAACACATGAGAAGCAACAAGATCGTCGGCAGCGCAATTGACTACCGGTAGCGATAAAAGCGCAAACTCTCACACACACGCACCCAATATGAACGGCGTGAAATGAGAGCAACTATCCTCAAAGTCACATCAGGCATGCGTGTGTATGTGTATGTAAAAGAGGGGCTTCGCATATGACGTCCAATTCCATTACACAAAATTCATAAACATGCATGTACATATGTATGTATGTATGTAAGTATAAAAATAGGAATGTCTACAATGGCTGGCGCTCTGGAGTCCAGCATTAAGCGATCAATTCTCCACGATTTAGTTCTCTATGCCGGGTCGAAGCGAGAGCCAAAGGCGGCAGTGCTTTAATTGAAGGCTAATTTTTTAATGTCGCGAACGGAACGGGAAGTGTCTGAAGTGTAGCAAAAATACATACAGACGTACAAAGAAACAGAAAATACATAACACAAAGAAAACAAAATTTTCAAATAAAAGTTGTGAAGACAGTTCAGAAAATCAAAACTACAGTAAAATGGTAAATTTCAACTTCTTAAAGTAGCAGAGAAATCAAAATATTATTTAATGAAGATTTCAAAGAAGCTGCAAAAGTAATAATGAATCTCTAATAATGTACACTATCGACAAATATCGAGGCCGACTTTCGTGCGGGGTGGTGATAAGCCAAAAAAGTGTGCGTGCGCCACTGATGTGTCCAAATAGGACTGGCATAGATTTCTATAGCCAAGCATCTGTGCGCACATACATTTGTATCTCTTCATATGAACGCTCACATGCACATTTTATGTATACAATATGTATATGTATGTATGTATATTAGGTTGCGGCACCAAAAAAAAGTTCGTGTTTTACAACGGAATTATAAAATTTAAGGAACTTTAGGAGTTGTGCCAAAATATTTCGGAAAAATATTAGAATTCACGTGAATTACTTCCAAAAATCGAGCGTTTAATAGATAAAATTACTCTTTGTAAATATTTTTTCCAAAACAAAACTACTCAGATGACAGAATTGTTTAAGCTTTTTGTTTGTTTAAGACCTTTTGGTCTGCATAAAAATGGTTAAAGAAATTTGTAAAGGAATTACCGCAACGGAGGTGTGCTATGCGGTGTGTGATAAATGCGAAAAAAATTAGATCCTGATTGGGTTTATTTTCCAATTTTTTCCATTTTTGGCTGAGTATTTCAAGTTCTTCTTAAACCTATCTTACAAAAAAAAAGTCAAAAATAGCACGAAAAAACTCATTTTTTCAATTCCGTTCACACAGTTTTAAAACTCTTCCAAGGCGAATCTATTCAGGGTGGTATTAAAGAATGATGGAATATGCGATTGCGCCTTCCGAATTCGCCGTGTCGTAAGAGTTATGAATAATCAAGCGAGGCGAATCTATTAAAGGTAGTGTTGGTAAATCAGCCGACTTGTTTTTTTTCGCCGTGTCCATGTGGCTGTCAACTCAGAATGAAACAAGGCGAATTCATTATTTGTTTTCTACTTTCTCAGCAGTGTTATTGGTCTAGTTCCAACACCTTTAAGGGGTTACATGGGTTTCATCGGGTAAAAAAAGGCCTATTTTAATTTTTTTTTTTCTATGTAAAAAATTATTTATTTAATTCAAACTTTTTTCTGTCTTATAGATACATATTTAAAGAATAATTTCTGAAATTTTCAACAAAAAAAATAAAACTCCTCCATTGTGACGTCAATTCCGGTGACCCCTCGAAAAAAGGTGCGTCCGCGTTGTCAGCATAACTCCTGACAGGATCATCAAAAATGAAAAAAAAACAAAAATAAGTGTTTTAGTTAAGACCATAAACTCGTGCCTGACCGAAGGAAAGAAAAAAAAGTAAAAATTGTAATTTTGGCAGACATTTTTCCAAAAAAAATGAAAATTTCGGTCAAATGTGCTTGACATTTTGTTTTTTTTAAATAGTTTTAATTGAAAAAAAAAATCCTTCGTCCAAGCACGAGTAAATTGTATCTCGAACACCTGTGTAAAATTTCATCAAGATCGGTTGAGTAGTTTTCGAGAACATTTGACCACCGACTTTGAAAAAACGGTTCCGGGAAAAACGCGTTTAAAGTTTTGAGTAACAATAAAAGTTGCTTGGAGCGCACATCTTCCAAAGGCTGTATCTCGAAACTATTATTCGGATCGACTTGAAAATTTAGGATAATATTCTTGAGATATTGTAGAAATTAATAAGTCAAAAAAAAGATCGGTTTTTGAACCCACGAAAACCCATGTAATCTCTTAATGAATACGTCTTGATAAACAAGCAACCGAAAGTGGAATTACTTGTTTGTGAAGAAGAAGAGTAGGCGAAAACAATGAAAACTAACAAACACAGGAAATTATACGCACACAGAGGCACTTTCTTGCCACAGCGTCTTCCGCACAAAAACGTAAACAAATTGTATTTGGAGGCTTTATATTAAGCTATGCTTTCACGATTTAACACACGGCGCTTCGTTCTCTTTAGTTTGTTTAGTTTAAATTTCGCAAATCTCAATACTACTTCAGTGAATGGCTTGAATTTTACCAAATATGTAATTTTTCCTACTTTTGTTTGTTTTGTTCGTTTGTTTTGCTTGTTATTTTGTATTACGAAGGGAGCTGACATCAGACTCGACAAAATCGCAAAAAATAAAGTAACTGTTTTTAATGGCGACACCTTAGCTACTCAATTCGCCTTGAGTGGTATCGGTAAATCAGCTGATTTGTTTTATTTTCTTTCGCCGTGTCTATGTGGCTGTCAGTATAAAATGAATTGAGCGAAAAGTCGTTCCATTCTCGCTATCGTCGTATGCTTCTAGCTTCAACCTCATGTCGGTTGTGCAACATAGTTCGCCCTTTCCTTTTCTTTTCCACTTTCTTTTGCCTTGATACTCCAATGTGCGCAAGATTGTTGTTGGTCTAGAGCCACCTGCGTTTACACCTTGAACTTTTTTATCATCTAAGGTGATTTTGGGAAAACATATTTTTATTTATTAATAATTTTTAATACATTTATTTATTGAAAAAAAAGCGAATTTTGGAAGTATTTTCAAATCGGCACCACTCACGAAAGTCCAAAGTTTTCCGAAATATTATTTATATTTTGCCGGAAGTCTTAACATATAATAAGTTTTGTAATTCGGATTAAAAATGAGTGCTAACCTTAATTTGTGCAGAAAATGATGTACCTAATATGCGTATGAATGTGTTTGTAAGAGTACGTATATTGTAGTTGTACGGATAGCATCTGTGCGCACCATTTGGCGGTTAAAATTATGTTGTTGTGATGATTTGATGCTCGAAAATTTTTATATATTTTTTTCTCATAAATAAAAAGTGCATAGAACAAATAAAAAATAAAGTAATAAAATAGTATATAATAATATTAAAATCATAATAAATAATAAAATATTAAATACCTTAACTGACCGATCCAGCGCACATAAAATTCCTACCAGCAAGTGGGGCAAAGAAATCTGGAATGGCTAGAGCATCTGAGCCGGAGTATCTTAATTCGCTTCAATACTGTTTCCTGTCTAGTTTTGTGTGCATTTCGTATGATGTTGCACTTAACAATGAAGAACCTACAATTCTAAGTGGTATTCGAAAGGCAGTTCAAAGAATGAAATTTCGAAATTATTATTGCTGAAGACTATCACGTGAGAACGGAGCTGCGAATACGCCAACTGTTGCTTTTGGTTCTATTGTATGATGGCAGCTAATTGCTATTTGGTTTTAGCTCAACGCCAGTCCCATTCATTTTACAAAACCTGCAGAAAGATACCTAAGCTCGACGCTTTCCCACCAGCATCGGTCGTTCTCGAATTCGCACGGCATTACTCTTGGAATGTTTTTAAAAGACTTTAAAATCGACTATCAGTCTGAATTTTGTATTTATTTTTTCCTGAATTTAGCAAAAAATGAATGTCTCGTGAAAATTCGTTGCAGCTGATCTGAAGTCACATTAATAAGCTCCAGCGGATACTACTTGTATTTTACCTGATTTTAGTTTGCGGAATTGCAGAATTTTCCTGTCACAGTGCAGAATTATCCTGTCGCCGAGGCTTTTTAAAGGTCCCCTTCTGTCCTCTTTTCGATTTTGCAAGGAGATCATCCAGTCATACTTAACCGTTCCTCGTCTCTGCTATGAAAAAATTAGATGAAAAAAAGCATTTGTCCGTTTGATTTCACTGTTTATCTTCTTCTTCGTCTTGATTGGCGCGATAAACGTTAAGCGATTTTGGCCGAGTTCAACAAAGCGCGCTAGTCGTTCCTTTCTCGTGCTAACCGGCGTCAGTTGGACACACCAAATGAAGCCTGATCTTTGCAACGCAGTGGAGACCTTCCTCTACCGCAACCAGCTGTTACCGCATCGAATATTTTCAGAACCGGAGCGACACATACATACACTCGCCATCACCAACGTGAAAAGGTCCAAAAATCTTCCGCAGAATCCTTCCCTAAAACACTCCCAGGGACCCCCCATCGGATAATGTCATCGTCCAAGATTCATCTTAAATTGCTTAACACGAATTATGCTCTTACATACAGGGTCCGGCACTCGAAGTGGAACCAACTTCAGTCCGCTCGCGCAGTTGAGTTTGCTAGTTGGCTAAATGACAGTCCAGAGTATTGTTTATAAGCGCATGGAAGCATTTTGCCGAGTGTAAACGCGAAAAAAGAAAATTAATAATGGATTTCAAAAGAAATAGTGTGATTGCATTATATATATAGGGTGTTTTTTAGAGGTTAGGTTTTCAAGATGAAATAAAACGTATATAATTTAATGTTATGGCCAGAATTTAGCTTTATTATAAAGATAAGGGTTTGCCATTATGTTTTAAAATGATACCCATTCAACCAAAAGTGAGCTTCATCGCTGAACAAAATTTTCTTCTTTTCGTAATAAATTTGCACGATTTGCAAACGTTGTTCAGGTGCAAGTCTATTCATTATGTGAAGAAGCGACTTGAGCCAAATCCCCGACAAAGTGCCAATTAAACGGTGAAAGAACTGAAAATATCTGACTGGCATCCGCCGACTGAAAAATTATCTCAAAGTCAAGTCTGATTGGATCCAAAAGGTGCATGATCTCACACCAAAGCAGCAACAAGTCAGACTCGATACCGTCTCACAAAGCTCGAGGGAACCAAGAAAGACTAAAAAAAAATTCATTGTTTGCGAGTGGGCCAAAATACCTGCTAGTCACATTCGGGCAGCTTGCGATTCGTTTCTGCACTAATTTTCCAACTAAATTTATGGACTTTTTAATTGGTTGCGCTTCGAGTACCGGACCTTCAGATTTATTCCGCTTGACTTTCCAGTGTGAAAGAATGTATTTTATGAATTTCTAAACTCATTAGCTTAAAATTTATTTATTTATCGGATTTTAAATTGAAATAAAACAACAAAAATTCAAATTTATTCGGCAATCTTTACTATTTTTGTGTAGATCCATTCATGACATTTATTTGTTAAATTTTTTTTTCCTTGTTCACTCCTCTCGGGAGCATAGGACCTCGACAAGACTCTTCCATCGTACACGGTTCTGTGCTGTTGTTTTTGCACCGTCCCATGAGATGTCGGCATTTGCTAGTTCGCGCAGCATCGACCTTCTACCTTCGACCGTGACCTCTGCTTCTTTGCGGGTTCTAGTCCAGTGTGATTCTCGTAATGCTATCTGGTAGTTTTCTCAATGTGTGACCCACTTTCTGCGTTTGATTTGCCTAAGGATGGGTTCCTCTTTCGTTAATCTCCACAGTGCGTCGTTACTGATGGTGTTTGGCCAGAATATTCTGCAGATTTTGCGGAGGCATTTGTTGACGAAGAATTGTAGTCTCTGTATGTGGTTGTTAGAAATCACCCATGTTTCACTTCCGTACAACAATACGCACTTCATGAATGAGCCGAATATTCGTAGTTTAGGATATTTGCGAACACCACCATACTTCATGCGTTCGCCTGAATGCCGCCTTGTTTTGTTTAGCCTAGAGTTGACATCTTCATCTGTTCCCCCAGCCGAGGTAGCTGAAGCTTTCAACAAATTCCACCGGGCATCCGTCAAACAATATCTGCCTTGCGTTATTGTGGTTAACTCTCATGGCTTTGCTCTTGGCGATGTTGACCTCCAGTGTGTGCCAGTGCGACTAGTTTGTCCGCCTTCGCTTGCCTGTCAGAGAGTTTGCGAGAGAGGAGGCAGTTGTCATCGGCGAAGTCCAGGTCCACAAAATGTCTAGTGAAACTCCATACGATGCCTGTTTTGTGCAGGGTCAGTTGGCTCATGACGTCATCAAGTACGATGGCGGGGAGGGAAGGGGCGACAGGGGACAACCTGCGATTTTTTAAAGACAATCTTTTTGAAATGTTGGCCGCAACTGCGCTGTAATAAATAAATGGCTTGTTGCGGGCTGTGCGTCCATGGAAATCAACTTCCCTTAGGTCTCTGCGGACAGCTTCAGAATGGCACTTTTTGCCAAGATATTTTTCAAATTCATTGGTAATCATTGGAGCGTCTCATGTGAATTTCCACGCATCGTAAGATCCATCTATTGTATTATAGAATCACTGTCATTGAAAATCTTGTTATGTGTAGTTTTTGCTTTATTCATTTTGCTCGCAATTTTCGCCACTTAACGCTCGATAATGAACAGTGCCGAGACTTAATTAAACCAATTCGATGACTCCTCGTAGGCTTTTGCCGTCTTTATAGTAATTTAATATCATTTCACGCACTTCAACACTTCATCAAGCATCTAAGCCATTTTAATTTCACGCACCTGACAACGAACTTTTAGTGTTCAATTCTTTTTGTGTTAAATATTATTGTTTTATTCTTCAGTACTAATATCACCTGCCTCGCATTTACAATTCGCCATCGCTTGGTTGCAATAAAAGTAAATGCGAGTGCATCAGTTTGGCTGTGACTTCATATTTGCATGTTTGTGCGCTTGCTTTTGTAACGCATGGACAATGTAATTTTTTTCTCTGCAAAAGACATATGTAAATATGTTTGTGAAAGTAAATAATAATAGCAAACAAATTGTTGGCGTAATACATTTGAGAGATTTTAATTTAATCCCTTGGATACGGATTTATTTGCCAAAAAATATTTGCATGTGGAACGGATTTCATTTTTGATTGCTTCGTACATTTTACGCAAGAATTCATTTATTTCTAAAATATTGGTGACATACAGACCGACTCATTTGATTAGAGACAATAATTCGTATGGATATAGTAACACAAGGCTTTCTGATAATTAAAGCGAAGACTATAACCAGTTTATGGAATGTGTGAATATTCAAAATGATTTTTTTTTGTTGTATATTTTGAATAAAGAACATACTTCGGAATACTCGATTCACAATTTAAAAAGGTAGCAAAGTTATTTCTTCATTCAGTCTTTCATCACCGTAGAAGCTCTACAACTCTGGCCCAAATAAAATTGCATGAATTGCTCTTGGCTGTCTTCTTCCTTGCATTAAGCTTCGCTTTTTTGATAGAAAATTTAATTGAAATCGCCCATAAAGCAACGAACAGGATAAGGAAAAATAAAAATGAAAAGACCAACACAATGAAAATTCTTAAACTCATAGCAGCCTAACAAAAATTTATTGTCATAAAAAGGAGCAGAAAATGAATGGCGCCCATATCAAATTTACAACCACTGTCTTCCATAGGTTTGAACTTCCAAATACTATTAGGATATATGTGCACATGTACATTCACATAAAGGGTCTGTCAAAAGTGACGCCTCAATGTCAAAGTGAATAATTCCTAGACGATATATTTTCTCTATGGCAACTTTGACGTTTGTTAAGTAGACAGATTTACAATTTTAAATGATAGAACAGGTTAGGTTATGGTGGTAGTCGGCTCACTTAGACTTTACATGGTCCGTTGTAATACCACTGCTCGACACGGGAACCTCATTTGTTTTGCTTCGTCAACCATTTTGTGGCTCTTATGAAGCGCTGGATTGGTCCAATCCCCACGCCGGACAGTTGCGTAAGAGAATTGAAGAAGTATTTACCTATAAAACCTGATCTGGTTTTAGCTAAGGGTGGACAATTGCAAAGGAAGTGCTCAACTATTTCTTCTTTATCTCTACAGCTACTGCAATATTCGTGGGAGACGAGTCCTGGTCTCAAGGAATGCCTGCCAAATAGCCCATGACCGGTTATGCTCGCCGCGACTTTCGAGATATCCTCTCTTCAAAGGCTGAGCAGTTCCTTTGTCTTTTTCTTATTTATTTGCGGCCACAGTAGCCTAGCTGTTACGCGCGTGCTTTCATCTCTCCATGACCTATTGACCTCTTGGCTAATGTTGTTTTTGATTATTAGTTTGTTCGTGGTCAAAGGTATTCCAATGGTACTTCTATCACTAAGTAGCTGAAGAGTATTACCTTTCTCGGCTAAGAAACCAGGTCGTAGAGACACCGATGACGCACAACGCTGTTGGCATCTGGGCATCGAAATGAGGCGGTAACACCAGAAAACATCAAAATAGTTTTGAATAATCGAAAAGTGAAGCTACGTGAGTTAGCTGACATCGTAAAGATATCAAAAGAAGGTGTTTGTATTTCATGAACATTTGACTATGAGAAAGCTCTGTTCAAAGTGGGTGCCTGGTTTGCTCACTTTCAAGACCGCGCACCGTCTCGCAAGTCAGTCAAAACAATGGCTCCCACATCCACTGTATTCACCAGATTTAGCTCCCAGTGGCTACTGACCTCAAAAAATGCTCGCTGGTAAAAAATTTCGCTGACATACTTAATGGCACTGGCAAGAATTCAGCGACTCACTGCTCTTATTGACCTTAAGGCGTAAAATCTGGCAGCGAAATCCGCAGGGAGGTTTGTGGCTGCTGTAGTATTCACCTGTAGAACCTTCGGACATAGCTCAATAGGCAAGTGGAGTTCAAGTTGCACAGACTACATGACTCCGTAACTTAATTGGGAGAGAAGGTTTCGTACTACAATTGAAGAGAAGGGATGGCACAAAGGCATGAAGCCTGGCCATAGGATTACACTGGCGGCTCTAAAACTTTAGACGGATTAGGTAGGTTATCAAGCTGCCAGACCAGAACAGTATTTTTCAAGCGGAAGTTTTTGCTGTAGGTATGCAGGAAATGCAGAGATGATGTTGAGGAGACTTTAAAACACCTTCTGTACGTTTTTTCGTCATTATTAAAAACGCGTTTAAAATGCCTGGGAGCCCTACCGTTTGAGGGTCTAGAGGACGTCTCAAAAGCGGATCTCCCAGCTCTGTTTAGATTTGCCAAAAGCGTGACATTCTACATGATGTCTACTTTCAGTATTCAAAGAGGTCGGCCTCCATCTGGTATCGCTAGGGACCAAAAGATCTATGCGTGGCCTAATGCCACCCACGCTAGCTTAATCTAACCTGAGAAATTTCGCTCGAATGATGAGGTCATCGCTGATGTTGATGCCTTGAACTTCGGCAAGGCAAAAGTCGCAAATCGTTCTACAAAAGTGGTATTGAAATGTTAAAGCGGCGCTGGAATGATTGCGTTGTTCTTGATGGAAATTACGTTGATGAATAAAGCTAATTTTGAGCCAAAAAAAACGTGTTTTCTTTGTTAGGCCCGGTACTTTTCAGCCCAAGTGTTATTATCTATGAAAATGGCCGATCTTTAAGAACAACAAATCGCAAAATTCGTGATCGTCCGAATGAGTCGACAATTCAAAGATTGATGAAAAATTTTCAAGAAACTAGTTCTGTCGGGGATAGAGAAAGCACTGGAAGACCAAAAACACATAGTAGGTATTGCTGCTGTAGCGCCAAGTGTTGCTGAACAATCAACAACATCGACGTCTCGACGTTCTCAACAATTAGGCATTCGTGAATCGACTGTTTGGCGGATTTTACCTGGTGGTGGATATTTAAATGATTTCATCTTTCACAAACAATTGTTGAAAGCCGTATTTTGAATAAAAGAATTCTTAGTTTGTACATGTTTTATGTTTCTTATTAAGGACGCACTAATCAGTTCTGTAAATCAAGGATGGATTAGTGCCAATACCTGTGAAATTGCTAGGCAAACATGGCCGAGGCTAAATCTACGTCTGTCCAAAAAAATTGAGTAGACTTCAAATTAGGACCTTAGTAGGGGCCCTCACAGGACATTTACATGCATTATTTCTGTCGTAGCTACAGGAATGAGGAGGAGTTGGAAACAATTCAACACCTTTTTTGCACATGCACGGCTCTAGCCAGAAGCCGGAACCGATATTTAAGATCCTACTTCTTAACGAATATATATAGATGATCTATACTATACTATCTATATCTATCAAAAGCTGAGGATGGTTCAAAATGGAAGGGGAAATGTAGCCCAACCCCTGTGGCTCACAACGGACCAACTTCGTGGTCTAAGTGGCATCGCTGTCTCTATGTGCGATGCGACTGCCAAACTAAACCTAACCTACATGTTTCATTTAAAAAAACATCTAGACGCGTGTTTTGAAAGACCCTTTGCGTAAACTTACTTATTTATCTTACATATTTATCTTGCTGCTGCTTATTACTCCGTTTTCAAGTAGGACGCAAGTGTATGTAAAATTCGGTATTATAGGCAAAACTCCACTTGCACGGCAAATATTCGCCTACTGATGGACGCAGAGCTTCTTGTCTTCTTACATAACTGCATATTTACTTACACATATAAACTATTCAGTTACTAATGCAAAACATCTGGAAGGGCAATAATAATCCGCACAGTGTTTCTATGCCTTTTTCGGTACTTACTTACTTCCTCATTTCTTTTACAGTCAAAGGAACTATTCCGTGTCGTTTTCCTGCCAATTATGTTGCTGTTGCTGCATCAGTTTTCATGGTCACCACTAGCAGTGGATGCGGCTAAAATTCTTGGCTTATTTGCACATCCTAGTGAAAGCCATTTCAGCGTAATGCAAAGTTTAATGTTGGAGCTGGCCAAGAGAGATCATAATGTGAGTTGACAAAATATTTTCTTATTGAAATTCGTTGAAAGTATTTAAATATATTTCTATTCTGATTCTGTTTTTGTTTAAGGTGACGATTTACAGCAGTCATCGTCTCAATGAGCGTGTGGACAATTTAAAGGAAATAGTTGTGGAACCGGAATTTCCATTTTGGAAGCAATGTATGTATGTAAATAAATTTGGAATCATATTTTAGTAGTAGATATTGGGTTACGGCAGTGTTGGGAAAATTTTAATTGTAAGAGCATTCTTTTTCCGTACTCACACTGCTCGCTAGTATAAGGCCTCGACAAGACTTTTTCATCGTACACTTTTCTGCGCTATCGACCTTCTCCAAGTGATTTTCAGCTGGCTGCGACCTCTGCTCCCTTGCGAGTTCCAGTCCAGTGCCATTCTTACGATGCCATCTGGTGGTTTTCTCAATGTGTGACCTACCCATCGCCACTTTCTGCGTTTGATTTACCTAAGGATGGGTTCCTCATTCGTTAATCTCCACGGTGCGTCGTTACTGATGGTGTTTGGCCAGAGTATTCTGCAGATGATGCGGAGGCATTTGTTGACGAAGGATTGCAGTCTCCGTATGTGGTTGTTAGAGATCACCCATGTTTCACTTCCGAACAACAAAACGCACTTCATGCATGAGCCGAATATTCTCCATTCCCGGAACGATATCAAGACGCACATCACAAATAGGAGGAGGAGCTCAGCCAAACACCTAACAAAAGTGTACGCGCCAATTATTTATTTATCATTAAACGAAACTTTTTTAGAATATTCATAGTGTAATATTTATTTATTTATTTTTTTTTTTTTTGTATTCTCTGAAAAAATCCTACTTAACTTCATTTATGGTTTCTCATCCTTCCACATGCGTTTCCGTTTTACTTTGAATTCGCTTCCGCACAGTGTTGGAAGTCACTAACAGCGAGGCAGGTGGTCTCCTGAAACTGAGTCAACTAGACGAGGCAGCAATGCAAAAGTCACTGGCCACTGTGGGCGCCGCTGCCGTCGATTATTTTCTGTCGCACACAGCCGTAGCTAAATTACTTAATTTACCTGTCAAAGAATTCGATTATGACTTGGTGATTGTCGATTTATTCTACACCGAAGCATTACTAGCAGTGGGACATTTCTACGGAAAACCCACAATTGGTATTGTGAGCACCAATTTCGAGAATTATATGCAACGCGTGCTGGAGCAAATGGTGCCCACCGCCTGTTCGCCCAACGATTACGAAACATACCAACCGGAGCTGGGCTATTGGCAACGCCTGACAGTCATACGCAACTGCTTGTCACGCCGCAAGCAATTTGTGAAGGTCAACTGGGGTGCGCAGGAACAACTAATACGAAAACATTTTGCGCATTTTGAAGGTAAAAATAACTCGCATTCAACTTTTTATAAACACATCAAGTTCACGTAATCAATTCACATTTTGTATACGTCCACAGGTGCGAATGTGCTTAGCATCGCTACGCTGCAGGCGGAACTGGCCATGCTGCTGCTCAACAGTCACATCCCACTGATGACACCACGACCACTGCTGGCGAACACAATCGCTGCCGGCGGCATGCACATACGACCGCCGCGCGAATTGCCCTGGCCCATACGCCGCTTTCTAGATGAGTCGCGTGCTGGCGTCATCTACATGAATTTAGGCAATGAACAACTCTGCGCAGATATACCGCAACACACGCTGCAATTGCTACTCAACACATTGTCCAAACTGAAAGAGCGCGTAGTGTGGACATGTCATGATCATGCGAAGTTGAAGGATTTACCTGCCAACATAATGGTGCAACATGCCGTGGCACAAGCCGACATATTGGCGCATCCACATGTGCGCACATTTCTCATGAATGGTGATTTGCTTAGCCTGCAGGATGGCTTAGTACGGCATGTGCCCATGATTGGTATGCCCATATTCCGCAACGAAGTGCACAATATGGCGTTGGCAGTGCGCCTGGGTGTAGCCATTCAACTAAGTCATGATAACCTAACGGAGGTGTCACTTAATTGGGCGCTGCAGGCGTTAAAAGAAGACCACACATATCCATTGACGATACGTCAGGTTGCTAGTGCTTTTCGTGATCGGCCGCTGGGCGCTGTGGAGACGTGCATGTACTGGATGGACTATGTCTTGCGTCATCAAGGTGGTGCACAGTTGAAAACGCTTGGTATTGGCATGCCATCCAGCCAGTTGCATCTCTTCGACTTGTTTATTTATTATTTTACGGTGGCATTGTTAATCGTTGGAGTGCTAGTGGGTGGCTTCTACGGAGCCTTGGTAGTGCTGCGGAAACGTGAAATAGAAAAGATTTACTCGAAGCTGAGGTAATCGAGAAGCGCTTGCATATTATTTACAGCTGTATGCCAACTCTTTAATTGTTATACTTGAATGGAATTAATACATACATACACATCAATACATTTGGGCTGTAAAAGATAAAAATCTAGAGCAAAATGTGACTGAGATGTTTTTGCTGTTCGTTTCACTTCACCATAAAATATGGTGAAAATCGCCATTTGAGACCGACATTAGCAAAATAACTCAGAACATTTATCTACAAGGTTTCTACAATTTCAAAAACTATTCACATTCTTTTATAAAAATAGGGTTGTTATTGTGTACTAAAGGGTGCTTTTTAGAGGCGAGAAGCTTAAATGGAAATAAAATGTAGAAAAAAAATGTTAATGTCTTTGACAGATAATTTTATGACATTAATGTGTGCGTCGGGGAATGGACAAAATCCGCGGCCGATACATTAGAAGGGTAGGACACCATCAATAAAATTAAGCAATGGTTGCACTCGTCTGGGCTTAGACTAGCAGCCCATAAGACCGAACTGGTTCTCATAAGTTCTAAGCGAAAAGTTGAAAACATTCAAATAAAGGTTGGTGGTCACAATATAACATCAACAGATACCATAAAATATTTAGGGGTAATGATCGACAATTTTAATTAGGATCTGGAATACGCAAGCTCCAAAGCTGCAAAATCCTGCGCGACTTTATCGCGACTGATGCCCAATGTGGGTGGACCAAGGCAAGAAATGTGAGCATTGTTAGCAAGCGTCTGCAACTCGATCCTGTTTTACGCTGTGGAAGTGTGGGGCGACGCAGTGAAATATCCCATCTATTTAAGACCGGCTAAACGGGTGTACAGATTATGGAATGTCAGAATCATTAGAGGCTACAGGACCACATCTGACGAAGCAGCTAGGGTAATAGCAGGCAGAATCCCCCTCGATATGAAGGCAAAATGTATGATATGAAACAAAAATACCAGCATACAAAAACGCGCGGATATCTGGTAACAAAGCCTCACTGAGGCACGCCCTACAGAGGATCGATGATATTGCTCTGCAAAATTGGCAGACCAAATGGAACGATAGTGGGAAGAGAAGAACCACTTTCACTATGATCCCCGACATACAGAAATGAATCCGGAGAACATATGGAAACGTTACCTTCATGCTGACACAGTTTTTAACTGGGCATGGTTGTTTCAGGCAGTATTTGTACAAATACAAGCACACAGACTCCCCATTTTGCCTATACTGCCAAGAAAAACATGAAACGCCTGAGCATGCCCTTTTGGAGTGCTCTAGATTTGCAGGGGAACGAAGCACGTGACGCTGAAATATCGGCGAGAGCATGAAAGCTACTAGCCTAGTACAATATAGTATATGCTAGAATCTGAAGAAACGGTTGTAACGTAGCCTCAACAATTATGCGAAGGCTGAGACATGATGACAAATGAGTGAATAAACACATCCTGCCCCCTCGAAGGAATATCTTAACTGGTAATACCGAGAGGAAAAAGCAGAACAGCGAGGCGATGGGATGGTCTAGTCCGCAGGCACTACGAAACTCAGTTCACAAGAGCCGGGGAATATCGCATGTGAATCGGGCATACGTATGAGTCGGTTCATACGTATCTTTAAAAGATTTCACCTCCAAGGTTCGCATGCCAAAAAAAAAAAAAACAGAATAGATTGAGATCAATAGTAATAGTGTTCAAACCTCCAACCTGCCATCCAATACAATCAACAACATCGTATCCCAAGATAGAATTCTATGGGCGATGAAAAACTTTGAACCATACAAAGCAGCCGCCCAGATGGGATATTCCATGTCATGCTGTCGAACACTCGAGAATCGACAATTACGTGACCAGGGGTCTCTTTCAAAAAAATGTCTTATGCTAGGGCATATTCCAAAAAGCTAGAGGAGGGTTAAAGTGATTTTTATCCCCAAAGCTGGTAGATGCGGTCATGACACAGCGAAATATTTCAGGCCTATAAGTTTATCCTCCTTTATCCTCCTTAAACTCTCGAGCGATTGTTGGATGTATATCTCAGAGAGAACATTACAAACACAACAATTTCATCATCCCAACATGCCTACCTCAAAGGAAAATCTACAGAGACATCTCTTTATAAGGTTGTAAGTACGATTGAGAGCAGCATAGAATACAAACAATACTCACTAGTCGCTTTTCTCGACACAGAGGGGGTTTTTAACAATGTTAGCACAAGCTCCATAATTGAGGCTCTTCATATGTTAGGCACAGACATAGGTCTCAACGAATGGATACAGAACTTGCCTAAAACTACAGTAATCATCGGTGAGGTAGGCAGCAACACGGTAAAACGCTCTGTCAACAGGGGATCGCCTCAGGGAGGGGTCTCATCCCCTTTGCTGTGGTTATTAGTTGTCAACAATATCCTTATCAAATTCAACCGAAAGGGAATTAAAGCAGTGGTGTACGCGGATGACATAGTGCTTATGGTTTCAGGAATGTTTCCAACCATAATCAGTGAGAGTATGGAAGGAGCTCTGGGATAACTCAGCAATTGGGCCACAGACTGAGGTTTAAGGGTAAACCCGAGCAAAACTTAACTGATGCTATTCACTAAGAGAACCAAGATAAAGGTAAGAACCCAAAATTAAACGGCGTTAGTCTGATGCTAACCCAACAGGCAAAATATTTAGGTGTTATCTTAGATCCCAAACTCAGTTTGTTGTCCAACGTAGAGTACAGGGTAAAGAAAGCGAATATAGCACTTATGCGCGTGTTAGAGAATGTTGGGTAAAAAATGGGGTCTCCAACCAAAACTGTCCAATTGATCATACACTGGCATTGCAAGGTCAATACTAACATAAGCGCCACTAGTCTGGTGGCCCGCAACAGGAAAGAAATGCAACCAAATCAAGCTGATCAAGATTCAAAGAACTACTGAAGCTCCCAATGTACTAACACATCTATTACCATTAGATTTACACATAAAAACAATCGCTACTTTCAGCACGGTGAGACTCAGAGACATGGGAAGCTGGACAACAAGATCATATGGTCCCAGCAAAATCCTCCTACAGGGACCCTCGCTGCTCAAAAACAAATCAGACTACACAGTCCCCGACTTTAACTTCAAGAAAAACTTTACGATATGTTTTCCACCGAGAGCCGAATGCAGCAAAGGGAAGGAAGGTGGTTGGAGGATACGATATTGGAATCTACACTGACGGGTCTAAGTTGAACTGTGGTGTAGGAGCTAGCTTCGATTCGCAGCCGCCCAACCTATCTCAGTCAATTCGACTTACTGACTATGCCAGCGTGTTCCAAGCAGAACTATTAGCCATCAGAGAAGCATGCAAATCACTAAAACTCTACAAGGAAGGTGGTGCAAGAGTACCTATTTTTTCAGACAGTCATACAGCTATCAAGGCCTTAGGCTCTAACTCCATTTCATCCAAACTAGTCTTACAATGTAGAGAGGAACTAGAATTGCTTAGTTATTGGATTGAAATTACTATGATATGGGCTCCCGGTCATAGAAACATACGGGGTAATGAGATATTGGATGAGCTAGCAAGAAAATGTTCGATATTAGACATATCAGATTGCTTCACACTATCATGCTTTAGCCGAAAGAAGGTGGAAGCAATTAACTACATATACATATATACAACAAAAATATATGGCCGTCGTACAAAATCCAAAGGACGAACTTCCTGTTAGATGCTCTCGCCCAAGCTTCTCACGTATCACTGCAGCCAGACTCAACCTCCTTTCAATCCCATCTGCAAAAGCTGTCAAGCAGAAGGAGTGAAGGAGAGTATTTACCACTACCTATGTGAATGTTCGATAAGCCTTTCTTACAGCAAATTAATGAGATCTCAGACATCAAGATAAAGAATTTGCTGCGATACTTGGATCTCACAAAATGGATCTGACTTACACAAAAAAAACACGACATCATCACACGAGAACAGTGGTAGTAAGACGGTGCTGAGTCGCTAATTCGGAATTCAACAGACAACAACATTTTCTAACAACGTGTGACTTCGTATATGTAGTGTGCGTCTTGATGTTGTTTCACAAATGGAGGGACCTACAGTTTTAAGCCGACTCCGAACGGCAGATATTTTTTATGAGGAGACTTTTTCATAGACAGAAATACACTCGTAGGTTTGCCATTGTCTGACGAGGGGCGACCGCTATTAGAAAAAACTTTTTCTTCGTTTTAGTGATTCACGAAGAATCGAACCTACGTCTTCCCAATGGTAGTCATGCACCAATTCTTTCGATTAGTGAGGCTGCCGCCCCGTACTAGCATGCGATGATTTTCATATTCCTACTGCCTCTCCTTTCCCGTTTTCTTTTTCTCCATTTTGCTCCTTCAAGTGTGTCCTGCTTGCGGCCGTCATATGGACCAACCTACCGCATTGGTACTTTGTAATTCTGAAAACAATCTGAATATCAGTATCAAATAGTTTATTTCACCGACAACCAATTTTTAAGTCTTACTGTAATTCATTAGATCTATTTTTTCTAGCCATGGATGAGACTTGAATTGCAAATAAATTTACTTGTCCCCCATCTATAGTATTTCCGTATATCAGTGCAAACAATCCATCTGGTTTTAACCAGATTTTCACTTCAAACAACTTCGAGTGGGCACAAATTTACTTTAATTCCCATTTCAACTGCATTGTAAACAAAACAGAATTGCGTTGGACTCATTGTCGGGTATGACTAACTAATGTGTCTATGTATGGATGTGCGTACCAGAGACGTACGAGACAACAATTGGCTTATTAACAATGATGTCCGATGACGGCGCATGTTTTTTTAATAAAACTTCGGGATCCCGGTTTTAATTTTTTTTTTTTAGATTTTATCCCGTTGAGGCAGATTTTTTTTATTTTATTCATTTATTCATAGTAGAAAAATTGTCATCACCCAGTTTGCGACAGTAATTTTTATTATTGAATATACCAAAGGAAACGGTATTTTGGTCAACAATGCAAGCTATCACTTTTGGACTGAATTTGAAGATTTGGTCATAAACGATAATTGTTTTCAGCATATTTCATTTTTGCATGCCACACAACCCATCAAACAATCGAACTTTTTTATGCTTACCTCCTTCATCGCATTATCACATCTCCCTGGACACCTTGGAGCTACGATTTTACGCCGTTAGACTTATTTTACATGGAGTTCCCCTGAAAAGGTCTTGGAAAAAGTCCACAAATAAAAGTAGCACCCCCGTATCTTCTCACCGGCTACCTCAAAGCTCTCGTGTCTTGTTAATTCACTTCGAATATTGCGAAATATAATCGAACGAGTTTGGTTTTGGTTTAGTTGTCGGTTTTTGGACGAAATGAATTTTTAAAACCATTTTAAGCCGCACTTTTAAGGCCAACGCATCAAAAAGTTCTGATTGCGTTTATGGACGACAGACAACACGGCCTTCTAATGGGCGTCTGACAACACTAGAAGGTCAGAAATATAAACAAGAACCCTCATATAATCAACTCCGTTAGACTTAGGATGGCGTAGACATGGAGCTATTTGGAGAACTCAAGCAAAAGGTTAATGGAACTGGAGACAAATGTTACAGCAAGACGGATTATTGAGCTAACAATGAAGATGATGATGTAAATGTTTACTGTTAGTTATACTATACGGAAAATAATATTTTCCCCCCTTGTTCACTCCTCTTGGGAGCGTAGGGCCTTGGCAAGACTCTTTCATTGTACACGGTTCTGTGCTGTTGTTTTTGCACCGCCCCATGAGATGTCGGCATCTACTTGTTCGCACATCATCGACCTTCTACAAGTGTTTTTTGGTCGACCGCGACCTCTGCTCCGTTTCGGGTAATAAATTTTTAGTCCATTCTATTTTTGTGCCATATAGTTTTGAATCTTCTTCTTCTCTTTCGCGAGAACCGCTTCCGCGAGTTTTTAAATCGCAGCCTTGCCAAATCGAATTAGAATCTAAATGCTTATCAGAAAGTCTCGCTTTATAGGGGAGTTCTCAACAAACAAGAATATTTCTGAAAGTCTGCTAAGTTCTTTCAAACTCCTTCGGAAGAGTTTAAACTAATTTAAACTAGAAATCTTAGATATAAATATGTACTAGCAATTGCCAAGTCAAATTTGCTAGAGAAACTCCCACACAGGTTACTGGATACGATCCCCGACGGGCGTTAAACTTTAAAACGTTTTTATCTGGCTAAAAGCAGTCCAAACGCATCTCTTATCATAGCAGCATAGAACTCTGGGTCTTTCCATTATTTTTCTTCTTGTTGTTTCGAGCGATAACCGCTTAAGCGAGTTTTTCCGAGTTTAACCACCTCCCATTATATACATATATATATATAATTGCCGCGTACACTGTTTTTGGGTGTTTTGGCCGAGCTTCTCCTCCTATATGTGGTGTGCGTTTTGATGTTGTTCCACAAATGGAGGGACCTACAGTTTCAAGTACACTCCGAACGGCAGATATTTTTACGAGTAGCTTTTTCATGGCAGAAAAAAAAGAGATAAAATCAAGATTCAATTATTATGTGCGCTATGCCTCGGTCGACCGCGACCTCTGCTCCCTTGCCGGTTCCAGTCCAGTGCCATTCCCGTGATGCTATCTGGTGGTTTTCTCAATGTTTTGTTGCCTCGTTGGTTAATCTTGATGAAAGATTGTAGCGCTGTGTGATGGTATTAGAGGCCAACCATGTTTCGCTTCCCTACAACAATACGGACTTCACGCCTGGTTCTTACATTCGTGGCGTAGTACGCCTGGAGATTTGCAAACTCCCCCATACTGTATGCAGTCGCCCGAGTTTAGCCTGCAGTTGACATCTTCATCTGCTCCACCATCTGCCGTGATGATGCTGCCGGGGTAGCAGAAGCTTTCGACGAATTCCACCGGACATCCGCCAACCAATATCTGCCTTTCGTTATTGTGGTTAACTCTCATGGCCTTGGTCTTGGTGATGTTGACCTCCAGTGCGTGCCAGCACGACTAGTTTGTCCGCCTTCGCTTGCCTGCCAGAGAGTTTGTGAGAGTGGAAGCAGATGTCATCGGCGAAATCCAGGTCTTCAAGATGTCTGGTGAAACTCCAGATGATGATTTTTTTGTGCAGGGTCAGTTGGCTAATGATGTCATCAAGAACGATGGCGAAGAGAAGGGGCGACAGGGGACAACCTTGCCTTCCGCCTGCGTTGGTAGTGAATGGATCGCTGATATCGCCTTTGTGAAGCACTGCCAGTTCGGGAGTTCTCGTAGAGGGCTTTGATGAGGCGAATTATCTTGGCGGGAACTCCCTTTCTACTCAGTGATTAATTTAGATAGTAATTTAACCCTCCGTTGGGCATCCGGGTCTGGTCAGACTTGCTCGACTTTGGACGTGAATTCAACATATTTCTATTATAGCTAACGACTGGAACTTCATAAAATTAAATTTTCTATCGATTTATGGATATAAGTTTTTAAAAAACGAAATCCCGAGAATTAGGAATGGTCATCCCTAATTCAAATGAATGCTTACCCTGCAGGGAATTTACCCTCTTCCAATGTAATCGTAGCAATCTACTTCTCTCCTGATCAGAGTTGTTCAATAATACCAAATGCCTAATAATAAAGCAATCGCATCTTTGGACGTCCTTTTAGTCGTGTAGAACTTTTTTTCAAAATCGTATAGCACTTAAGAAGCAAGAAATGCGCTAAGCTAAATTGCGATTTGATTTAAATAATTGGAAAATCGAAAAGTTTTTCTTCTGGCCCAATACAATAACAAATGACAACCTGTGGCACTTGACACAGCAGCAACCGATCAATACAGAACTTGAAAAACGTATGTGGAATTGTATTGGCCATACACTACGTAAACCATCTGACAAAATCGTTAGACGATCCATTACATGGAACCCACAAGGCAGCAGACATACGGAAAGACCCGGTCATACCTGAAGAAGGCAGCTGGAAATCGAAATGAACAATCTCCAGCTAAGTTGGAACGAGATCAAAACTCATGCAAACGACAGAACAGCTTGGAAAAACCATGTAACGGTCATTTGCTCCTAACGGAACAATGGGAACTTTTATGTATACGCATATAAGTATATAATTGGAAATTTGGAATTTTTCTTTCAATTTCTGACAATCTAGAGGATGCAAAAACAGTTCGCTCTTGCCGAAATTGCACTATTTGTGTATGAGGTCCGTAGTTGTGTATTAATTCCCTATTTGATATTTTTCCTGCAGGGTTTCATTTGCCAGCTGTAGTTACTCAATTCTATCTAGCACAAGCTCAGTCGCAGGACTGATGTAAGGCGTCCAATAAGCGCAACTACAGAACTCACAACTAAACACATTTACATACTTGCATATAGAAAACACAGTAATTAACCGCCACCAGCCAGATTCACAAGATTTGCCAGTGATTCGCACACGATCAGATGCGCAAGCGATAAAGACAGTTATCATTCAGAATTGGAGCTTGAAATTAGCAGCATTCAAAACGGAACAGAAAGACGGAGCAAAACAATTGAGTTCATTTGCACTGGAACAGCTTTTTTTATTTCGCATAGAGTAAATTACCAGGAGCACTTTGTGGATGCAAATATTTTGGCGGTTAAGTTGTAATAAATATTTAAAATGCATTTGAGCGCAAAAATGTTACGTACAATTACTTTATCTACCGTTTGGCTATTGGCTGCAATTGTAAGAATTTTATGACGCCAAAAAAAACAAAAATTTTTGCAAACTAGATTTTTTCTTGCAGTGTCGCGCAGAACAAAAGACCACAACGGATTGTTCTAAGTTACCCAAATCAATTGTAAGTTACTGCAGTTTTTGTTGGAGATACATAAATGTATGTATGTACCTGCACAATTTTATTTTAGGCGCCTCAAAGTTGCTGTCGC
This sequence comes from Anastrepha fraterculus, assembly GCA_037575425.1. Classification (NCBI taxonomy): domain Eukaryota; kingdom Metazoa; phylum Arthropoda; class Insecta; order Diptera; family Tephritidae; genus Anastrepha; species Anastrepha fraterculus. The sequence goes on along the minus strand of JAYXIM010047115.1, from coordinate 1,140 downwards.
TTTCCGGAACCATTTCAGAATCCAATTTTGGATGAGTGCTACAATCTTCATAGTGACATTGGGCAGGTAATAAATATATAATAAGTATACATATAATAAATATGTATATATATGTAAATATATATATATTATATATATGTATAGTATATATAATTTAATACTATATACTCGCATTTGTTTGTGAATTTTTACATACAAAGTAAATTTGTTTTTTTTCTTGCATTTAGTGCTTCGTCGAATGCCTCTTCAACAGATCGGGCATTTGTCGTCAGGGTAAATGCAACTACCAACGAGCCATCGATTACCTCGAGCGCGAAATTGCTCTGCAGCAATCGGCTTTTAAAGACATTTACAAGCGCGCATTCAAGAAGTGCATTGCGAAAGGTTAGTCTATGATTACACAAATTTCAGTAATTTTTAAATTTACTTACATACACATATAAGTATATACTACAAGCACATGTGCATATGTATGCATCCGTTGAAGTAAATTATTATTATTATAAGTTAAGTATATTTTTCTCCGCTGCAGCTAATGATGTACTCGGAAACATAGTGAAACGTTTCAGTCGCCATGGATGTCATCCTTTACCGGAAATCATCCGGTTTTGCGTGCGTAATGAAATGTTTACCTCGTGTCCAAAAAGCTACTGGAATGATAAAGTGGCGGGATGCAGTAAGAAACGGGACTTCATACGAAATTGCATAAAAGACAATTAGACGGCTGAGAGACCGCGAGTCATTAAATGTAAATTATGAGATTTATACATCTTAATAAACATACATATGTATGTATGTATATATGTACGAATTTATACTTACTTATACAACAAAATACTGATTTTAAAGCAAAAAAGAGGAGTACAACGAAATAAAGTAAATAAGTGAAAATAATAATGAATTGAAAGTAGCTTCAATAAAATATAATTAAATTAAATTAAATTAAGAGATTAGATTAAAATATGAAACTACATTAAAAAATTTAATATAAAATTAAACTAAATTAAAAAAATAAATCACATCAAAAAATTTAATTAAATAAAAAAATTAAATTAAATTAAATTAAATTAAACTAAATTACAAAATTAAATTACATGAAAAAATTTAATAACATCAAAACATTTAATTAAATAAATAAAT
>JAYXIM010047113.1:0-105366 GCA_037575425.1 Anastrepha fraterculus | reverse complement strand
AACATGTAAAAACTTCAAAACGATCGCATTTTATTTTCTTTTTAAAAAAGATAGATTCATGAAAAAACGTCGTTACACCGTTACTCTGAGAAGAAAGAATGGGTTTAATCCGAAAACAGCGGAACGTGATGAAAGTATTCAGAGAACATCTTCTAAAAAATTGAAACAAAACACTGAAGATGATGCACCTGAAGACAGCAGCACTGAATTTCAAATAATAAATTTTATTATGGAACTCACTGCTATTTCTGCTCTTTTAAAGGATAAAAAAGTCATGGAAAAGTACTGTTACAAACAGCAAGTACACGCGGGCTGGGATTCAAGATTGTAGTTGCATGTAATAACTGTGGAAATGAATATATTCCTTCCTGTTCTTTGATTGAACATTCTTATGAAATAAACAGACGTTTCATTTTTGTAATGATAATACTAGGAATAGGATACGAAGGATTGTGCAAGTTTTGTGGCCTGATGGACATGTCGTCTTTTTTAGATAAATGTACGTATACAATATTACTGAAAAAACTCGATTACATGCACTGAAAACTGAACAGAAAAGTCTTGATGGTCGAGGTAAGCTTACAGGAAAAGTAATAGACAAATTAACTGTGTAGTATGGTTTATCAATACGCTGGCATTGTGATTGTATTGAAGATATGAAATCTGCTATAATGGCTACTTTTTATCACTACGGCTCGAGCGATGAAAAGCCGAATCATGATGTGTGTCCCAAAGGCGAATATTCATTGTGCTCTTACCAGCGTGCTGAAGCAAGAAGAGAGTTTGCTACTTATACTCACGGTTATTTTCCCTTACCTCCTGATGTTTTAAAAGCTATCTCAGTAATGGAAAATTTACTTTTAAGATGTGTAGGTGGATTCAGTCAAAATAGTAATGAAAGCTTTAATCAACTAGTATGAAAAATATGCCCAAAAACGGTAAATACTAGTTATAATCGTACAAATTGCTGCATACATAGCTCCTTGTATATTCAATGAACGTATAAATTCGTTATTGGTTATAAGTCCCAGGGCCTAATTCTCATCGGTATGCTGAAAAAATGGATGCTGCACGTATGAAAGGCACAGACATGCGCGCTAACGATAACACTCGAGAAGGTAAAATGCCAATCGATATTTTGGATGTTGCTATGACGACTAAAGAACTATTATATGGCCCAAGAATAGATGACATAGAGTAAGTAATTTAATAATTCGTATAACTCTACATAAATCGATAGCAAAACTTTAAATGCGTTTTTCTCACAACTATGTTTTTTGAACTGGTGATCACTGTAACTTAAAAAAACCACTTGGTAGATTTCAAGAAAATTTATACTGCTTTTGAAAAACAAAAAAAACTTGTGCTTAATCGAAGAATTTGTTTTTTTCAAAAATTTGAATTTTTTAAAACAATTAATTGTCGAATTTTTTTTTTGGAAAATCAGGAAAATATTTCCTGAGTCCGCCATATTGTTAATTTTGAAAAAAAAGCTTCGATCAGGCACAACATTATCTTTTAACAAAACTCATTTTTCTTGTCCGATTGATTTTAGATGAATCTCCAAGGACTGCTGATGATCACCGCAAAGGACCTTTGGAGAAGCGGGCTCAACACAAACAGTGAAACATGATATATTAATGCTATGTTTTTATTTTTGTAAAATAAAGCAATTGAATAGCAAAAAAAATAAAAAATTTATTGAAAATCATTTTTTCGTGCCTCTGACTACCCCTAAACCCCTTAATGTCATACTTCGGTTAGGAATGCTTTGATCAAACTTTGGAGCCTAAGTAGAGAAGTCTAAAAAGTCATGAGAAGGAATGGAATATGGGAGAACGCTAAATTCGACGTGGGACTGCGATCCCCCTACAGTACATGATGTACAGGGTGTCCAGTGGCGGAATTAAGTTTTAGGCGCAATATTTACAGGCAGTATTTTTGGATCACAATATTTATTGAATATGTCAATTTCTAGAAATTTTGAAATCCATCAATATGGTCGCAACACTGTCAATAAATATTGAGCGTGTAGCACATATTCGCGATCCATCATAATACGCCACATCACCCCTTGGTGAAATACAAACAAATTACTCATTAAATACAAATAACAAACATAGTATTTTATTGGCACATGTTGAACGATTATTTTCTGCATATAATGAGAGAACAACCTTCCCTAATTACACAATCATAGTGTCAGAAAGATGGCGCCCCGCTGCACACTGAGACCATGGTGATACTGTATGATCTCTTCCGTAACAAACTGATTAGCCGTTTCGATGACATATCCTTGCCAGCCAAGTCGCTCGATCTTACCCCCTATGGACTTTTTCAAAAGTAAAGTCTATGAAACAAACCCAGCGACCATCTCAGCACAAAAGGAAAATATCGTGCGCGTGGTTAATGGGCAATGGTAATTAATAAAGTACGGCGGCCGCCGTAGCCAAATAGGTTGGTGCGTGATTATATTCGGAATTCACAGAGAGGTCGTTGGTTCGAATCTCGATGAAAGCAAAATTAATAAAAACATTTTTCTAATAGCGGTCGCCCCTCGGCAGGCAATGGCTAACCTCCGAGTGTATTTCTGCCATGAAAAAGCTGCTCATAAAACTATCTGCCGTTCGCAGTCGGCTTGAAACTGTAGGTCCCTCCATTTGTGGAACAACATCAAGACGCACACCACGAATAGGAGGAGGAGATCGGCCAAACTCCTAACAGAAGTGTACGCTCCAATTATTTATTTTATTTTTTTAATTAATATAACTAGTAATAATTATTTTGATTTTAATAATTTAAAAAACACCGCACTTGACTTCTTTGTAATAGTTATTGAAATAAACGTTTATCAATCGTAATTCTTTCTTAGCTTTTAATTCTTAATTATGCCACCGGACACCCTGTACATAGTGAACGTGCATTGTTGAGAGTAGTTGTTGCGCTTGGTGGACGCCCATCTGTTTCGTGCGGCACATTCGACATGCAAAAAGTCATCACTTTCGTCTTCGTTCTTCCCACTTTTAGAACTGTGTTGTTTTTTTTTTGTTGCTGTTTGTTTTGATTGGAATTTGGCTTTTTTTCTTTGATTGCTTTATTTCTTTGTTTTCTTTTCTTTTCAGCGTTTTATTTTGTAATCATTTTCATAACATGCAAACATTTTCTTTGTTTTCATTATTTATTTAGGCGATACACATACATATACCTGTACGTATGCATCTTCTTCTGTTTGATACAGAGATGCAATATGGCTGAGGCCTAGTATTTGGGTGTTTAGGTACTCGATTTATTTTCAGTAGGTAATTGTAAGCGGTGTGGGGCGATATCGAAAGAAATTTTGATGGTCCGCAGCGCGACATATCGCAAAGTTTTCACTATTTATTTAACAATTAAATAATACATGATATTATGTGAAGTATGTGCCATTGGAAGCTACAACTTTACTCCATCTTTCAGGGGCATAAGGATTCCTTTGACGAAAATTTCGAGTTCTTTTGGCTTGATCCATTCATTGAGCCAGTTTGTGATGATCTCGTAAGAAGTGAACAGACGGTAATCCGAAGGTGCAATGTCTGAGGAAAACGGCGGGTGGCGCAAGATTTCCCAATTCAGTCCCGTTAAATATTTCTGGACTGATTTAGCGACATGCCCTAGTGTTGCAAAATCAGTTTGTCATGTCTACTGTCTCATTCCGGCCGCATTTCATAATAGAAGACACACTTCTGATCCCACCAGATGCACAACATAACCTTTGAACTGTCAAGCTCCAAAATATTTGATGCTTAGGGTTATCATAATAGATCCATTTTCCATCGGCAGTGACAATGCGATGCAGAAAAGCTTTTCTTTTCTGCCGTTCAAAAAGCATCTCACACGTCACCAAACGTCTCTCGTCAATTGGTGTGACAGCCAGTTACCTGCTTCCTGGACCATTCCCATCGCATGCAAACGTTTACCGACGGTTGATCTGTCAACATCCAACTCTTTAGACATATCATCAAGGGTTCGATATGCGTCTACATCCAATAATTGTTGTAGTTGGGTATTTGCGAATTTTTTCGGTGCCCCTTCGCGACCTTCATCACTCACGTCGAAACTGCCACTTTGGAAGCGTCGAAACCACTCTTTAAAAGTTGTATTTGATGGAGCGTGATTACCGTAAATATTGAGCAATATACGACACGTTTCAGCTGCACTTTTCTTTAAAAGGTAATAATGAGCATGACTTCCCGCAAATGCTGTTCTTTCGGGACGAACGTAGACATGTTTGACGTGAGATAAAAAAGGATCTTTAACTCTTCAAACGAATGTCAACTACTGCGATCGAGACCTCACATATACATTTCCAAATCACCAGTATATTACTAGAACACAAAAATAGTATCAGCAGCGACGCCTCTTTTACGAGGGCGAAAACTTATTCCCAATATAAATTAACAAAAAAAAAATTAATCAAATTTTAATCAAAATTAAAAATTTTTTTAATCGGAAGCTTTATGAAACTTTCATGTATGTAAATTTGTATCTCTGTATTTTGGTCTAATGAAGTACTTTTGCAATTTCTCTAGTTATAAAAAAAATGCACTTCCCACAAAAAAAAAACAATTTTAAGAATCAACGGGAGTTTTGGGCCATTTTAATTTGGTAACTCTGTGTCGGAAATAAAATGGATATTAAAGTCCACGTTTATCACGTATTTACATATGTATATAAGGTTTATTCTGTGCGAGGAATGCAATACATGTTTTGACCGGCAGAAAAAAATCTAAAAAAATCAACGAAAGTTTTGAGCTATTTCAAACTTTCATTTTATTATATTAAGATTTGATGGGCAATAAACTGCACACCAAACATTATTCTAAATATTCTTATTCGAAAGTTTGAAATTTCGATGGAATCGGTTGAATTTTAATAAATCTTATAAAACTTTGAAACTTTGATTATTCTGACCTTTTTTATAGAATGGACATACGAATGATGGACTATTAAGAAATGATGAATGCTAAAAAACAACGAAAAAAATTAAGATCATGTCAATATCTGGTGCCCTTATAATAGTTTTAGGGGATTTATTCTAAACTCTTCGCAATAAAATGTTCTTTCAAATAAAAACTCCAAGTTACATATAGCACACACAACTCATTTTATTTTCATTTAAAAATCGAGTGCTCTTATTGAGGTACCCTATTGTCCTACAGTATTTTCGGAGTATAACTGGTATGACTTCGTATCATCGTTTCCTTTGACTATCGTACATTTTCGACTTTCGTGCCTTTTTTGTTGTATTTATTTGAATGTTTTGTGTTGTATTGCTAAAATTCGAGTTGAGTTGTTTGTGTATGCAATCTTTTTAAAACTTTTGTTTACATATTGGTTTTCTCAATGCTCACGTTAATAATTTCTGATTACGCGGGAAAAATACAACAATACAAATACATACATACATATGTGTATGTGCCACCACGAAGTGACTGATAGATATGTATGTACGCTCATACATATTTCAGTATATATCTACGTATGCATGTACATATACATACGTAGGCATTTATGTTTGCTTAAAGTATTTTTGTTATTGTAAGTGTGTGCATGTCTCTGCATTATTTCATGCTTTGCAGGGTATTTCTCTGGGTATGCCATTTATGTATCTTTAGTTTTCTGCTTACTTCGTTTTCCACAATTTTTAAGTGTTTCTGGCTTTTTGTATTCATATATATATATGTATGTACACACTTTCTTGCTACATGTCTTCCCAGCCGGTAACTTCATTCGTGTAAAGAAAACATTAAACATGGCAAAACGTTCCTTCTCTTGCACATACATACATACATCCATACATTCATATATTAGCCTGAAGTAGGCATAGAAAACGTGGACAAATTACTGCGGAAAATTATACTCGTACCTACATAGAGTACATGCCTATGCATATAAGTACATACATGGTTGTATGTATGTATGCTTTTGGATATATACTTGCATACGCACAGGCACTGAAAATTAAAAGTATTTCGTATGGTTAGAATGTTAACAGTTTCATGTTCTTTTGCTTATTTTACGAGCATTTTTCCGTATTGTCGTAGGTTAAATCCATATGATTATTTTTTATGGTTGCTTTCGGTTTGCTGGATTGTTTGGAAATGGTAACCTTTATCAGCTCTTTGTCTTGGCAAACATAAACCGATGTTGCATAATAGGTGTTTCGTCTTGTCCTATTTTAGTGTTATGTGCTTTCTTTTTTCGTTGCGCATTTCGTTTTCTTTACGCCTGGTGTAAATGTAAATATGGCCGATAAATTTATCGCGTTTGCTTCTTCTATCTTCCAATTTGTATAGTTGCAGTAAAATTGCTCTAGCATGGCGCTAAGAGAGTTGCTTGCTTGAATATTAGTGCAGAGAAAATTGAAAATCCCTCCATCTCTGAAAGTCTCCAAGAGACTCTTGCAACTTAACTGGGAAGATCTAAGAAGCTTTAGCAGCCGCATTCACTATATTGAACCCACAAATAAGGGTCAAAATGACACACACGTATTAGAAATATTGTGTTTGAAATATTGTATTTTATTATAAACTCTTAAAAACAATATTAATGGTTAATGTAGTTTTATACGATTTTTTTTAAATAATTTAGATTAAATTGTGACGTTTAGGGACAAAACGGCAGGTGGTCTATTATTCTACAGCTCTTTCGAAATTGTTATAGCCGCTTTCGATTCGCCACTTCTCCTCCACTGCACTATGGGGATTTTGGCGTTTTTTTTGGCATATATTAAAAAAAAAAAGTATCCTGTATTTTAAAATAAGCTTTATTTTTGTTTTTACCATACCCTAATTAGTTGAGAAATTAGTCGTTAAAATTTTTTACGGTCACACTGATTGAACGGTACGCCTTCAAAGTCAGCTGATTATCGTGTTCGCTTTGTGCGCAGTTTGGTGGAATACATTGAAACAAGTTTGATTGCTCGAGTTATCCAAATAAAACAAAGAATCCAAATTTAAATAATGGAAGGTCATAGTCCAGGTATATAAGATTATAGTTTAGTAACATTTTTTCAATTATGTGTGGTTTAGATTTTGTATATCGTGTTTTATTCATATGTATTATTTAAATTAGTCTTAACAAGTATAGGTGCGTTTCGTATAATAGAACTTCCAAGGCGCACAGAAGTGCACAGAGTTTTAAATGTAGAGTTACTTACTAAAACGTCCACAATAATATGTAACTAACTGTGTTTGCACAAATTTGCCCCTTTTTGATAAAATCGCCTTTTACAGAGGGATATACGTTCGGAAATGTAGAGCTGCTAGATATTTATATCAAAAATAATCGGGCAGAGGTCGCAGTTAAGCAGCATATATTAAAAAAAATTGGTGAAAGTCTGAATGAATCTAAGGTAGCCCAAATTAATAAAAAAGTACGAGCTTTTGTCAAATATTTTGAAAAAAACTGGCCCCATTGTCATCGAGTTATGTCAAGATTTAGAAAAAAACATTCAGAATGGCTTGATAAAAGCCTAGTAATTAACACCGAAATTAATCGTGTATCTGAAAATAAAGTTGGCCTTCCAAAGGTGGACTACGAGAATGCTAGCTCCCGACTAAAACGGAAGTTTGCAAAAGAAATTTCGCAAGAACACGAAAACTCGTTGCCCTTGCTTTTACATGCTGCTACAGTTTCAGCTAAAAAATCAGAAGAGAAAGATATGGTTGCTGTTTTAAAAGCTGCGGCAAAAAGCAAAGATATTTGTAAAATGAAAAGGAAACTTTTTTCGTCTGAGCCCCAACAAATGTCAGCTGACAGTGCTTTAGCATTTTTGTTAGAAAACGGATTTACAAAAGAGCAATATAATAATATAAAACAAAATGCAAAAATACATGGTTATGATATATATCCGCCCTATAAGGATTTGTCTAGTTCCAAATTAAAACTAAGACCAGACGGCATTCAATATTTTGAAGATAAGGCACAAGTTCCTTTACAACAACTTTTGGACCATACAACTACCCGCATCCTTGAAATGCAACATGAGGTCCTAGGTATACTTCCAAACGTGACACATTGCAAGTTAATTTTCAGTTATGGATATGATGGTTCGACCGGGCACAGTATGTACAAGCAGCGTTTTCAAGACCATGGTAATGTGTCTGATTATTCATTGTTCGTAACAACAATTATTCCTTTAAAACTGATTAATGAGACCGATCAAATTATTTGGGTCAATAAAGCACCCCATTCGGTTCGGTTTTGTCGGCCATTGAAGATTGAATTCATCAAAGAAAGTCATGCTCTCATTCTAACAGAAAAAGAGTACTTGGATACTGAGATTCGAAATCTGAAATCATATATGTACGGGTATAATGGTAAAAAGATATTTGTGGAATATTTAGGACAAATGACCCTAATTGATGGGAAAGTTTTAAATATATTGTCGGGATGCAACTCATGCCAGTCTTGCCCCATCTGCGGAGCAAAGCCAACACAATTACTTAATATTAAAGATATTAATTCAGAAGTTTTCAAGGCCAAAACACATGCCCTTCAATATGGAATCAGCCCTTTGCATGCTTGGATCCGCTTTTTCGAGTTTGTGTTGAAACTTTCATATAGAGTCGAGATGAAAAAGTGGCACGTTAAAGATTGCGATAAACCTCAATTAATAGCTCGAAAACAATTAATACAAAGGACACTTTTAAAGGAAATGGGCCTGAATGTAGACAAGCCTATTCCAAACGGCAGCGGAAACTCCAATGATGGCAACACAGCAAGGAGGGCATTTTCTGACGCAGCCTTATTAGCCTCAATTTTAAATGTTGAAGAACAATTACTGAAAAACTTCTATATAATTTTAGTGAGCATTTCCTGTGAGCATGAAATTAACTCAAGCAAGTTTGAAACGTTTTGTGGAAAGGTTTTTGAACTGTACAATTATAATTATCCTTGGTATCCTATGTCTCCTACTGTTCACAAGGTACTAGTACATGGTCATCAAATAATAAAAAACTCCTTGGTTCCTGTTGGCTGTCTTGGGGAACATGCATCCGAATCCCGAAATAAGTTTTATAAGAGCGATAGAAGGGGGCATGCAAGAAAATGCAGTCGGCTGGATAATGTGACAGATGTTTTTAACAGAGCCTTAGATACTTCGGACCCATTTTTGTTCACTATCTTTTTAAAAGAACGACAAAACAAAAATAAAAAGAAAGACATACCAAAAGAAGTTTTTGCGCTGCTTTAATCGCCATCTTTAAATATTTTAACAAATAATGACAAAGATTATCAAGAACGAAGATGAAGAATATGACGAAGAACAGTCCTTGGTCGGATATAAATCCGATTCGTTCCGGCTACGTAGAACCGACTGTCGTGGGAACGACTTTCTGCTTTCTGGTCTGTTTTTGCCTGTTACATATTTTAATTGTTCAGCGCTGTTCATTATTTTTTTATAGCCGATTTACAACTAGGCTAACTCAGCTCTGACAGAACTGGTATAAACTGCTATTTAGCGTGTTTTCTTGAGATTTCCCCCTCAATACCGCGATCATTTCCCCGGATTATTTTTTATACATAGGTGTTGACAGCACTAGAAACAAATTTCTATTTTGGTAGTAATAATAAATACATCTATCTGCATCCTGGTCTCCAAACACAAATGTACCCCTTCTGACACCATGTTCTCCACACATTGACATATGCCCGTCGCTGTTTTTTTATTTTCAGCGCTCAAATTCAGCTTTTGGAGCTAAATAACACTGGCGAGGCCCGTTTTTAGTGCTCTTATTGTAGCAGTTCATCAAGTTTTCATTTCATCTAACGATAGACCCAAAAAAACATGCTGTTTTGACGCGTTGGGTGCAAAGGGAGAGAGGCGTTAGGTGAGTGGTCAACTGCACTGGGCGATGATTGGACTCCGATAACAGGTCGAGGACGGAAGTTTAGGAAGGTGGTAAAAGGCTTCCGGTGACGTTAAATGTCTGTCTGTAAACTGTTCGATCCAGTAGTTCCAGTTGTCTTCGATCGAAGTAGAGTCAAAGAGATGTTTTCTGATATGCCTGGGAGGTGGGCCACCCTGCAGCAAGTTCCTGCTGGGGTGGTTCCTGCGGTAGCAACCCAGCGGGAATTGCCTACTGAGCAACTTACAATGATCCTTAACCGGAGCCTAGTAGCCACGTTGTAGAGATGTTGCTGGGAAGATATCGGGCGGCATTCTCTGGCTGCTCTGATGACAGTATTCTGACAGTCTGAAGCTTAGTCAACCAACGCTCAAAGTATCCCCTACGATGGTTCTGAGTGCTTACATATACATACATACATAAATACGCAGATAGGATGTACTTTTTCCAAAAGGTTTTTTTTTGACAGATCACGCGTGACTACTATCAGACTAAATACATAGTTTTTTCAGTATTTCACGCTTTAACAATATTCAACAAAAAATCTATATAAGAATACTAATTTTTACACTTTATCTGTTTATAAATGCCTTGATAAAATTCCCTGAAAACTCGCACTCTCCTTAACATTATTTATTACATAGTCATACATATGTATGTATATGCACATTTAGTCTATTAATTTGTTTTTATTTTATTTTTCAGGACACATCGCGGCCTACATTAGACCTATACACCTCAGATTCGCTGCAAGATATGCTCGATATTGATATACGCAGCGAGATTTCGAATGTAGTTGGCGTTAGCAGTGAACTCGCTTCTTTGGTCAACGATCTGCCGTCCTCTTTTGAAAATGCCATCGATGCAATTTCTTCCACACACTATAGTAATAATAATAGTAGTAGTCTGACTTCTGGTGCGATATCGTCCTCAGGCACAACCTTTTCTTCTTGGCTAGGTAATAGCTCCGGACCATCGTGGTCGTGCTCGAACGACTATTACGTTGATGTAGGCGCTTGTGTGGATCCCATTTCGGTTATGCCGTTGATATCCTCATCATTGCTGCATAGGTCACCGAAAATAAATTTAAATGCGAATAGTCTACAGAGTTCCGTATATTCGCCGCCACCGCCCGCCTCACCTAACGTTAACGAAACCAAATCACATTTAACATTCTCTCCTGCCCAATTAAAAGTAAGCGCCGGTGCGATGCGTAATGAGCAGCTTTATTCACATATACCAAAGCAGATTGTGACGATTTCATCAACGGTGACAGCGGGCACAACAGCGCCGGCCACATTGGCGACGAACTCGATACTGCAGCGCAAGGGCTCGACTGCCGTAGAGACAATCAAGAAGGATTTGTGTGTGGAGTTGCGGAAAGTTACTGCGAGTTATGAGGAGACCAGAGTCAGTGTTACAAGTAATAATGGTGGAGGAAATGCTAGTAATAATTCCAATGGAAATGGGCTGGCGAACAATGTTAGCAGTGGGAATAGCAACGTCAGCAGTAGTTTGCTTAATTCGAATGGCATGGTGAATAGCACGACAACGAATACCATCAAGCTGGCGCCTGGCATTGGTGGTCTAACATTTGCCAATAGCATCGCTTATAACAAACTGAAACAACAGGCTGCTGCGAAATCTGCGCATAGCGGGCAAGTAGTTACAACAAACGGCACGATTATGCTTAAGAGAGAACGTGACTCCAGTCCGTTGCAAAATATAAGTGTTGTGAATGCCAACGGTAGCTTAGTTGGCGGCGGCCAACATGTTACAAAGTTGGTGGGACGAAATGTGCAAAATTCTAGTTTTACGCCAAAGAGCATAGCATCTGTACATTCACCGCTCATGCAGAATGGCAGCAATTCAGTCGGTTCGCCATCATCGTCTTCATCCTCTTCGCACTCCTCACCATCGACTAGTTCGACTAGTGGCAGCTTTACTGCCGGCCTCATACCAATAAGTCTCAACAATGGGCCAGCCATCACAACGCCATCCTCTGCTAGCACCACAACTATCACAACAATTTCTGTAAAGCCTCTACAACAGCGAATTAAGATTGCCCCAGTGGAGTCTGAGTTTCCAAAGCCAGCATACTCGTATTCCTGCCTTATAGCCATGGCGTTAAAGAATTCACGTAGCGGCTCACTGCCAGTATCGGAGATATATAGCTTTATGTGTGAACATTTCCCGTACTTCCGAACAGCGCCGAGCGGCTGGAAGAATAGTGTGCGCCATAACCTCTCGTTGAATAAATGCTTCGAAAAGATTGAAAAACCCGCGACAAATGGCAATCAGCGAAAGGGTTGCCTTTGGGCTATGAATCCAGAACGTATTGTAAAGATGGAGGAAGAGGTACAAAAATGGTCGCGTAAAGATCCGATGGGTATTCGAAATGCTATGGTAAATCCAGATCATCTAGATGCGTTGGAGCGAGGCGAAATGAAGCATGGTAGCTCAGGTGACTCAGATATCGAATTGGATAGTCAATCAGAAATAGAAGAGACCTCCGATTTGGAAGAGCAAGAATTGGACGATACCATTGTTGACAATATGTTCGTGGAGGAGGACATTGAAGAGGATGAAATGTTAAGTAGTGGCATTGTGATGAATAGCTCGGATGCCTTGAGTGAGGCGGGAGATGTGAATGGCTGTGGTGCTGGCGAGAGTGTGGTTGGCATGCAACAACATCGAGACTTTGATATAGAGGTGAGTTTGGAGACACACAAAATTGAAAGAGTGGAGAAGGTGGCGCAAAGAGTGCTTGAGCGTGAGCAGAAGGTACATTTGCGATTTTGTATATACATAGATTCTTATTTTCTTTGTTGAAGTTGTTTTTTGTTCTACATACATACATACATGCATACATATATCAATTCATGGCTTTCTAAAACAATAGGCGGTCACGCTATGGCGTAGTGAGTGCACAAAAAAAGAAAAAAAAAACACTGCTTGACTGTAGTTCGGGATTTGAGAGTGTTCAATACGTGTCACTTCTTAAACGCATTACATTAGCCTGCCGCGCAGCATTAGTCTGTTTTATTTCTAAACCATACGAGATGAACATGTCGAGCATGCGCAATCTCAGCGTAGGATACTCGTACTAATTTCCTACTAAGTTGCATATTTGGATGTTTTTGAAATAAAAGATACTGATGCCTCTTCAGATCCAAGCAATAAGCAAAAAAAAAATCAACTACCTGCATTTGCTTCGAGAATATACCATATCTGCATGACTTCTAACTAACCGAAGTACTTGTAAACTTGCATATCTACGATTATTTTATGCACGCACATTTTGCATAAGCAAATCTTTTAGATAAAAAAGTGGACATGTGTGTACCAAAGAAGAGGTTAATGCGTTGTGAGAAGTCGCACATTTACTATTTTTTTATTTGTACATATTATATATATACGTACGTACGTATACTATGTAAATGGATTGTAAAACTGACATCCATGTTGTGGGCGAAATTTCACGTCTGTGAAGTTAGTACTATTCTTAAGATAAAAATAAATGAAGATTGTACCTGCAAGATGGCGCAAAATTAATAACCCTATCAGAAGATTTAAATTATATATGTATAATGTATGTATAATTATACTTTTATTTCATTCTTTTATTTAATGTTTACGCTTTGAAAATTACCCTTGAATTTGTATAGAGAAAAAGGCACTTCCCTAAATTTAGTATAAAATGCTTACAAATCGATATTACTTAACCTGCGCTTTTAATTGCCCTTTCACAAATGTCCAAAAAATGATTCCAAAAAAAAAAAAAATTATTATAATATTTTTTTTAGTTGTAACGTAAAAAAATAAATAAAAGTATAGGTGACTAATTTTTTTGGTCACAGAACAAATTTAGAAGCATCAAAGAAAATATAATTTGTTTTTAGACCGTCTTAATGTACACAAAGTATAATAATAATATAATATATAATATACAATAATAGGAGTGCGACATATTGCAAAGTTTTCACAATTGATTTATTTTTTATTTAATTTTTTTTGTAATATTTTATAAAAATATAGTTTATATCTAGTGTTTTTTTTTTTAGCCGTCTGAGAACTATTTATATCTTGTTGTTATTGTAGCAGCATAAAAACCATACATATGCGGGGAATGCTGCTGAAGTGACAGTCCTTGGCCGGATATAAATCCGGGTGATTCGGGTAACGTAGAACCTATGTATGTCGTGGGAACTATCTATATCGATAACTATGGGTTGACAGCTGAGAATGGCAAACTGTGTTAACATTTCTGTTTAGTAAGGTTTGGCAAGTCATCATGAATCGTTTGACGCCAGAACACGATTCCAAATTGTGAAAATTTACTTTCAAAATAAATAAATAGAGCACTGCCGGGATTACCGGTTCTTATTTCTTTCAAAATGAGGAATGAGCTGCTGTTACGGTGAATGGCGTGCGCTAGCGAGCCTTGCAAATATCAACGACGAGTGGTTCCAACAAAACAAATTTATGCCAGACGTTCAGATTTATTGGATAAAGTAGTCAACAATTGGACTGATCGAATGGACTATGTAACTCGTAGCCGCGACGGATATATGACGGATATCATATACAAAAAATAAATGCCATGCAATTATTACCAGATCCAACAATATTTCTGTTCTGTATTATCATATTAAGTTTTCAACCTTTTAAAAAAACAGGTGATACTACACCTGAAACCATATAACTTGAAGCTTCAAACTTTGTACAAAAAGAAACCTCAACAAATTTTCAAACTTTTTAATCATAATTTTTAGATAAATTTTGCAGTTTTAGATCCCATTGAATTTTTGGTATAATATTAAGTGGAAGTTTGCAGTGGTTTTGTTGGCGGTGGTATGCATTTTCTTTCATATAACGAATGCGAGAATTTTTTTTAATATGGGTAAAATGCACAAGATCGACAACAAAAAAAAAAAACTGAAAGACCAACGCGATTTTTTATCAACTTTAAACTTGCATTTTTCTATACTAAAATTTAAATGGGCTATAAAACTGTATACCAAAAATCCCTAGGAGTTTTGATGAAAAATTTGGGTATTTTTTTATTTTTGTATAAAGTTTGAAATTTGAATTTAAAATTGGTTTTGTTAGAAAAAGGAGAAAAATCGACAAAACTGGTCAAAATGTTGATGTGCTATATTTTGTCGGTGAATGTAGAAATATGCACAAACCTTAACTCCTTATTTTGTAAATAAAAATATAAACAATTATTTTAACTTTTTTATTCATTATTCTTTAATCTCAAAAAAATAGTTGAATCATAATTTTTTTTTATTGCTTTTATATAGTATATTTTTTTTATGATTAAATTTTTTTATGTTTAAAATTTTTTAAATATTTTTTTAAAATTTTTTATACAATATATATTTTTTTTATATATTTTTTAAAATTTTTTTTTATATATTTTTTTTTGTATATTTTTTTGAATATATACATTTATATACATTTTTTTAATTTTTTTATATATATTTTTATTTTTTTATATTTTTTTAATTTTTAATTTTTAAAATTTTTTTTTTTAATTTTTTTATATATATTTTTTTTTTAATTTTTTTATATATATTTTATATATGTACATATGTAGTATATGTACATATATTGTTTTTTTTTTCTAAAATACGATTAAACAGCTAATTGAAGCAACCGACAGTTGTTGTTGTTGTAGCAGTAACTTTGCCCTGTCAGTGTAGTGTAGTCACCGGTCGTCTTCGTAGAGAGGGTTGCTTGTGAGGGAACCATTTTTAGTACCCAAAGTGCAAATTGAAATTTCTAAGAAAGCTTAAGATGGCGATTATAGCGAGGGGCGCGTAAATGTATGTCGTGATGTACATAATTGAATGTAGCATATAAGTATACATACATACATATACATATACAATTCTTGCTTGCTACCATTCTCTTTGCTCTTTCACATAAATAACCGTACGATTTCTCTTTATAGGTCGAGGATATTTACGATGCAATCGATATTGAAGACGATCAAACTCATTTGTCCATTAATCAATCTGATATAATTGAACTAAGTCCTGCCGATTTGAATGTAGCTGCGCAATCGCCGAAGCGTGCGCGCCTCAATATAAATTATTCGTTAGGACCTGCTGGAGAGTTGGAAAAACAAATACAACAGCAAAAAATCCAACAACAACAGCAGCAGCACCATCAACAGCAACAACATCAAACACAACAGCAACAGCAACAGCAGCAACACTTTCAACAACAAAAACAGCAACAAAAGCCAAACCAACAGCAGCAACAACAACAACATAGTATAAAACAATATAAAGTGCAACCACAACATATTGTTGTCCAAACTATAACGAATGGCAGTAACACAACATCAATTCAGACGATCAATGCGGCTACAGGTACCACAATTGGCAGTGTAAGTGGTGCGATCTCCACATTGGGGGTATCACAGATCAATGGCACCTTGGCAAATAATCGCCGCAAAATACAATTAGTCAATCGTATTGTTTAAATGTTTAATTAACAAACGAAATCACACAAAGAGCCACTCAGGCATTTGTTCCTAAAGAACAGGTCTTAGGTAGGAAGAAGAAGAATAAGAAGTATAATAATGTTTTATTTTGAAATAATATTATATAGCATATAAGGGTATATGTAAATAATTAGTATAACAATATATAAGACACTCAACTGTACACTGTATACGTTGTACGAACGCGCTTAACAATTATTTGGAAAGGTTCAATGTTTGTAACAAAAAACAAAAAAAAAAAAACAAAAAAAAAGATTTATCTAGCTTCAGGGCTCAAGGCTAAACATCCTCAGTTTCAGTAACTAATCTAAATCTTAATTTAGTTTTCAATCCTCGATAGAGTTTAATCATTTAACATTATTGTTTTTGTTAAAAAAGAGATATGGTATATTGATAATACATGCGATATTTTCGAAAAGTGAATATTAACGTAATGGGGTTGAAAATGTCGTGTGTTGAACACATTAAACATTTTGAGTAAAAAATGTAAGGTTAACTCTGGCAAAAGATTTAATTACTAATGCAAGCTGCTCTATATCTGTATGTAAGGAGTGTCTAATAGCACTTAATTTTTTTTGAAGTGAAATCTATTAACGTTTTCTTTTCTCGAATTAACCCTACACTGCCTTCTTATATCAGGCTTTATTTTGGTTTAGGGCCTTCGCGTGTTCTTTCTAAAATGTTTGTGCAACTTCAAAGT
Source organism: Anastrepha fraterculus (assembly GCA_037575425.1). Classification (NCBI taxonomy): domain Eukaryota; kingdom Metazoa; phylum Arthropoda; class Insecta; order Diptera; family Tephritidae; genus Anastrepha; species Anastrepha fraterculus. The sequence continues at coordinate 88,256 of JAYXIM010047113.1, read as the reverse complement.
GAGCAGTGCGTTACCTAGCCCATTTTGACAACTTATAGCAGTATTACTTAATACTTTTCTTTTTTCTTTTATTTGCGAAAATTTTTATAATACAGAATTTTAATACAAAGTTTTATTTAGTACTACAAAATGTATCTATATAGCGCACCACTTCCGTTGCCCTGTGGTTTGAAAAATCGCCAGGCAAAAGAAATCCCATGATATACGAGTATTTGATTTGAATTGCAGAAACATTTTTGCGAAAACCGAATTCCTAATATTGTCAACATAATGTAAATTAATTATGAAGTATTTAATTTGTACAAATACGCTTAAAATGTTGCATTTACCCTGATTATTTAATATTTTCGTTGCGTCGTGTGTATGTGTTCAGAATGAATTATTAACCACTTAAGTTTAAAATCTATGGTAAAGCAATCATACGTACATACGTACATACATATATGTACTTATATTAATGCATGTGTACAAATGTATGTACTGAATGCAATCATTGTAAATCAATTTGGTTAGAGGAATAAGTTGTTTTTTAGTTTTTCCCACGTTCGACTTACAGCTCACAAGTTGGAGCAAAATGTATTTTGCATAAAAATGTCTGCTTTTTAAATGGACAATCTACATTTATGAACTCTAAAGCGACCTTGGTATAACACCAGAAAATAATTTCTTTTTAAGTTTTTGGTTACATGATTACATTTCCTAATTTCTGATGAAGAAATTGAATTTAGACTGACAGAGTAGGTTATTTAGTACTCATAAAGTTACTTTTGGGCATAAATCAAATTTTATGAACTTGACGAATTAAAATGTTTAGTTTTGTAATATTTCTTTTTTTCATAACTTGATCTCTTTGCTTAGTAAGCTTTTATTTTAAATCGTTTTCGGCAATAGTCGTAATGCTAATGAATTATGTACATAAGTGTGTATAAGTAAAATTGCAGCATTGTTGGTGTGAACTCAATCGTAGTGAACGGTACTATTCAACATGAAACAGAAAACAGCCAAGTTCGAATACTAGCAACGAAATTTAATTTTTCTGCCAGTATTAAAATGTACAACCTGCGTATGGTATGGTAGGCGCAATACGTGTACAGTGTCAGACAAAAAATTTGCAACTGAAATAAGTTAATGCGAAGGACGAAGTGCGAGCCTCCAATAAATCTAATCTAAGTTAATGCGAATATTTTCATTTGCACAGCAGTTAGCTGGGGGTCTACTCTGTAATGCGATGCGTATAGTATCATAGTAGCGATACGAAAGCAAATTGTATTAAAAAAAAATGTTGTTTGCATTCGAAAAAAAACTTTGACAATAATGTAGTTAAGTTTCTTTCAAACTGTATTTCTGTAAAATATATATTTTCAGCGTCAAAAGAAAGTGTGCATCACATATTGATTATTTTGCAATTTAAATTGTTTTTTATAAAGCTATAGTTCGTATTACAACAAGAACCATATAAGGCAATGTTTCGAACCCTGTATATAATTTTAAAAAATTCGGCAAATTTTCGTAAAAATTTCAAACCGTTTACTCACAATTTCTGAAAAAAATGCAAGTTTCAAATAGGTGAAAATCACACTGATTTTTGAAAATTTTTCACGATCGTGGCATTCTGCAATTTCTCCAACTAAACAGAAAAAATTCTCAAAAATCTACGCGATTTTTGACCCACTTGAAACCAGCATTTTAGGTATTATACAAAAATTTAAAGCGCTATAAATTGCATGCTCCAAATTTTGCTAAAAATTCTAGGTAAAAAGTTTGAGATTTTGATGAAAATTTGCCGATTTTTTACAAAATTTATACAAAGTTCCAAACTTCGCTTTATATCGTCCCCTTTCTGTGTTAACCTAGTATCTACAAAATCAGAATTTTCAGTAAATCGATAAAAATGTTTAGAGTTACTTAACTGCTATGAACAGTTATAACTTATTTGATATGATACTTATAGTATATACGAGGTTTTTGAATTCGAACATGTAGATACGAGAAAAATCGAAACGCTCTGAAAAAAATCTATAATCATTATGATCATTGTATATTTTGTTTTACGTAACAGGTGTGCTAAGGAGTGTTTTTCACTAAAAATCGCAATTTCGAAAAAAATGAAGTTACGAGGTTAACACAGAAAGGGGAGTCATATCTTGTTGTAGTATGAACTATATATATATATAATTGGCGCGTACACCCTTTTTTGATGTTTGGCCGAGCTCCTCCTCCTATTTGTGGGGTGCGTCTTGATGTTGTTCCACAAATGGAGGGACCTACAGTTTCAAGCCGACTCCGAACGGCAGATATTTTTTATGGGGAGCTTATTCATGGCAGAAATTCACTCGGAGGTTTGCTATTGTCTGCCGAGGGGCGACCGGTATTAGAAAAAACTTTTTCTTAATTTTGGTGTTTCACCGAGATTCGAACCTACGTCCTCTCTGTAAATACCGAATGGTAATCATGCACCAACCCATTCGGCCGTAGCCGCAAATTTTATTATACAAAATACTAATCTTCTTTTCACATTTTAATTACAATAAGCATCGCATTACTGAGGGGAGTATCCCCTCCATTTGTGACCTCTTATTTATTTATACTATAGAAGTTTATTTACATAGTCAAAAAAGGTTAACTAAAATTTCGCAATTCATCTCTTTCATGTAGATAAAAAGGCTGCAACAGCCGTATTTAATGAGACAAAACATTTGCAGCTTAAAGAAAGCAGTACATCATTTTAAATAAAGCAAAAGGAAAACTTGGTATTTTATGGCAAATCCATTGCAAGGCACCACCGCAGTTTCCACCACTGTCGTTCACACGGCAGTCGGTTCTACGTTACCGGAACGACCCGGATTTATATACGGCAAAGGACTGTCGGGGTGGAAACTGTCAACTGAAAGCTAATTTCCCGTACATGTACGGGAGATGTTTATGCTGCCACAACCGTGCCACAAGCGTGGCTTGGACGCGCTATCAAATTGTCAACGATGTGTATGAGGTGTATATTTCTGTGCGCTTTTTGGGTTCGTAGAAAAATTGTATCAGCCTTTGCTACATTACTGCGATCAATTTTCTTTTTTATTTGATTTCGCATAAGTTTTCTATGAAGTTAATGTCTGGGGATTGTAGAAGCCAATACATTATATCCACTTTAGTGCTCTAGAAACAAGATTTTTAGGCCTTTGCCGTACACATCGGGCGCTTGTTGGAATATCCCTATTACTGGCATTTCCCACCGGCAGGCGATAACGTTATATACTATATTTCATTATGCTTTTGCAAACATAAAAATGTATCCACTGCATAGCATTATTTTCAATGTAGCAGCCCCAGACTAGCAGCGGAAAACCATTCTCGGACAATATGACGGGATTTGACGTCCTTAACACAGTACGGTTTTTGAAGACTGGTTTGCCTTGTGGCCGCCGAGGCCATGCCATTCACTGCCTATCTAATTAAATTTGGATTCATCGCTGAAAAGGGCAGTTTTCTATTTGCTTAATGGTCAGTTTATATGATCTTTGGCGTACTGCAACCGCTTTTGCAAGGCATGCGTAACACTTCTTCGAAGTTGTTTGCGGGCATTGCTTACTTTCGTAAACAAGATTTTGCGCACAAATGATGCCCAAAATAGACAAACCACAGTCAGCGAACGGAACAAAACCCGCATATTAGCAAACTAAATAATGTTGCTTCACCACCACGTTGCACCCCTGGAAGCCTGAGCAACCTGCGCGGTCCACCGGGGTTGAGTAAATCTGGGTCAGTGCTACCGAAGAAGTTAGTGTTAAGCAGGAAGTTGGAAGGCTAACTTACCCCGCAAAAAAAAAAATAATTTTTTGAGACTCTCTAAAATGCCTCGGATAGAAAAGGGAACTTGAGTGGATGACCTCGGAAACGGAATAAGGATTTACCATTCATTGAGGGAGGCTAAGGTTGAACCCGGACCGTCATGCCAACATTGATGATGATTAAATAAAATTGCAATTGTTTTGTTGTAGTTGTAGCAGCATAAACATTTTTCATACATATATGGGGAATGCTACTGAAGTGACAGTCCATGCCGGGTATATATCCGGGGCGTTCCGGTAGCTTAGAACTCACTATCGTGTGAAAATTTGACACTTGTGAACTAGAAACGCAAAGACAAAACCATTTAGGCCGGGACGTTCTGGTAACGTAGGACCGACTGTCGTGGAATTCAAATTTGTTTTCACACATTTCGTTGTTTTTGTTTTAACAGTAATAGAAGCCCCGTCAGTGTAGGGTATATCACCGGTCGTCTTCGTCTGGCTCATCTAAAGGTAGGCCCAGGAAACATGCTGTTTCGACGGGTTGGGTCCAGAGGGAGAGGGGTATTAGATGAGTAGGTTTAAGGGGGCATGTGAAGAGTTGGTTAGTGTCGTGCGGAGTATCTTCACATGCCGGACATATGTTTGGTATGTCGGGGTCAATTCTGGATAAGTAGGAGTTTAGCAAAGCAGGAGTGGTGAAAGCAAAATTAATAAAAACATTTTTCTAAAGCGGTCGCCCCTCGGCAGGCAATGGCAAACCTCCGAGTGTATTTCTGCCGTGAAAAAGCTCCTCATAAAAATATCTGCCGTTCGGAGTCGGCTTGAAACTGTAGGTCCCTCCATTTGTGGAACAACATCAAGACGCACGCCACAAATAGGAGGAGGACAAACACCCAAAAAGGGTGTACGCGCCAATTATATATATATAGGAGTTTAACCTGTTACAGTATCCAGAACGTAGTTGTGCCAGTATTACGCGTGTCTCACGGGGAAGCTGGAGCTCTTCATCTGCAATAGGTGGTGGTTGATCTCCGATTACGGCATTCACGAGGCGGGAGCTTAGGATGGTGGTGACGGTCTCCCGGTGAATGTCGTTTATTGACTGTCTAAATACTGTCCGGTCCAGTAGATTACTGTCAGTTTTGCCCTGGATCTCGTCGGTATAGTTTAAAAGGTGTCTCCTGACACGCCTAGGAGGCGGCTCTGGCTCAAGCAGGTGTCTGCAAGGGTGAAACCTGCGGTCGTTCACATTTCGTCGTTCACTTCGATTGTGTTCATTCAAACTTGTGCTGCATTTCAAAAATAATTAACATGTTTGTTGTACCTGTTTCCCTCGTACATACTGCACTATGAATGAATTAATAATATGAGTTTGTAGGATTTTCTAAAATACTTAATTGACGATTGATTTGGTTATTTTAAATAATTTAGTTTTTAATATTACGCAGCCCTAGAGCCAGAATCTAAACGATTCAAAAATAATGTGAAATTACAATTAACACAAATAATAAATTGTTTAATTTCAATGTGGAAATTAACTTATCGAACGGCTCTGCTAGTTTGTTAATTACAACATTTCAAGTCATTCCTCACAACATTGCCGCTCGTTAATTCTAAATAAATAAATTAAAACCTATGTAAGTCATAAATAAAAAGCCAATCTTGCCAGCTCAGTATTTAAGATTTTCAACTGAAAACAAAATTCCAGAATACTTTTTTCAAATATCGACGACTACATTCACTATAGTAGATATGTATGACTGTATGTGCATATATATGTGTACATAAACATATACATACTTAGGTGATAGATTTTAGTGTGAACGGGTGAGGTGAAAAAACTCAATAAGACAGTCAATTGAAAAATGTATAGAATTAAAATAAAAAATTAACAAATCTAGCTGTAAATATTTGTTATAAGAATCAAAATAAGAATACATACAACGTAATTTCATAGATTTATGTTTATATATACCAACGATACCTACACCAAAACTTAATAATTCGTTTGATGTTTGCATTTGCAATTGCATTTACTGAAATATATTTTATTTTTAATTTTCGAAACAATAATTTGCTTTGCCAAACGCCCAAAAAGAAAGCTTAAAAGTACAAGTATAGAAAAACGTTTTTGTTTATTATAATTACCGTCATCAAACTTAAATGAAATAGTACAAACTTAATTTACATTAAAGATCAAATAAGTAGATGATCCAACGACGGAAAAAATGTAGCTTTACGGCTCCTTGTTATTATTATTTTTACGTAACCACACATGCAAAGCCATGTATTAGTAAATACATACATACATATTTGTGTATATGTATGTGTGTCTTACAGAGTATGCAAATGAAAATTTGGAAACGTTTGGAGGGATGTATGGTGTTGCAATTTTGCGCGTGTATTGGAGTATATTTATATATACATATACATTGACGATATAAAACGTCATGTGTGATGTCGAATTTCGGCGTGCATTTAACTATAGAACGTAATACATAATATGTAAGTTTGTAATAATATTCTTATTTTTATATCATACTTAAGTAGTAGTGTAGAATGAGAATGAAGGAAACTGCGGAATTGTATGGAGTGTCGCGATAGTCAGGTGGTTTGGTCATTAGGCGCGAATGTTTCACTTTTTGTAAAAGAACAAATTTTTTGTATCTGAACAAGGAAATTAGAAAAAAAACAAATTTTTTATAAACTTGTTAAAACTTATTACATAAAGTACATATTTGAAAAGAAATAAAAAAAGTCAAATTTAATATATATTATAAAAAAAATAAAAAAATACCAAATTCCATTACTTGTTTTATTGATGAACCTACCTTTGAATAGTATTGTTAAGATTTTAATAACACGTTGCGGGAGCGACCTTTATTACCAATGGACGCAGTGGCGTAACTACAAAATCTGGGGCTCGTGGCAAATTCTTATAATGGGGCCCTATCAATAAAAATCGTCACGTTGTACTCAGTTTGATTAAAAGAAGCAAATTTTATTTCAACAGATGATTTTAATAAACAAAACAACAATTTAATTTCAATAAGTTATTTATTAAGAAAACTATTTTTTTCGAGATTTCTGTTCCGCAAAAGTGTCTATAACATCATCGAAGTTTAGAAATCGGGCCATAGAATTTTCAATAGACAGAATAGCCAAGTTACATAACCTGTCTTGTCTCATAGAGTTTCTTAAATAAGTCTTTATCAATTTTAGTTTTGAAAATGATCATTCAGCACTAGCTGTAGTCACAGCAATTGTGAGAAATAACGTTAATGCAATGCATACTTCAGGAAAAGACGTAAAATAATTTTTTATTTTTAATAAATCAGCAAGGTCTCTAATACACGAACATTTTTCTATTTCGTCTCTGAAGGTGGATCGAAAACTTAGAATTTCTCTGCCAAATGATTCAGATATGTCATTTTTATAAATCTCAACAAATTCTAGAGCATTTTTAATAGATCAGTGTCATTTAAAACTTTTAACGTGGAAGGCTGTAAAACATTGAAATTTGAAACAATTTCATTCATTGGAATGAAACGCGATTTCAGTTGGTTTATAATGATGTCCAATACTCGATAAAATATATTCACTCTGAACAAACTTTCCGGATCTTGGAGGCGCTCATCTTCGCAGCGCTCGTCAAATTGGCGTTTTACCTTCCTCTGACGAGTATTAGAAAATTCAGGGGTGATGGACCATTTTTCAGCTACACAATTTGCTTCCATCTTCAAATTTTCAAATTCATGTCGATACCTTTCCAATACTTCTAGACAGATTTTCAAACGTTTTACGGCATTTGAAAGATCGGTGGCTTTAGACTGAAGTGCTTTAGAGGCTGCATCGATAGTAAGTAGGATCTTACAATGGAAAACCAGTAACATAACAAAATGGTAGTTTTCGATCTTCTTTTTGAGTGAAACAGCTTCATTTCTTTCATCTGATTTGCAATTTAACAGGATTGTTTTCGTTAGCGCTTTTTGCACTTCAACAAACCGAACTTTTAAAGCAAAAAACTCCATCATAACGTCCTGCCCATCTAGTAGGGTTTAATGTTTTCAATGATATTGAATTTGAAGACTCACTTCTTCATTAGATATCAAACTTGATAAAATATTTCATCTTTTGATACTATTCCCAAAAAAATTATAAATTTGCTGAATTGTTTAAAAAAAAATTTGCATATCAAAAACCTCTCACTGCATCATTGAATACTAGATTTAAATTATGAGCAGCACAGTGAACATATACGATGCTTTCCATTTCAATTCAACCGGGCTATTCGTTAGTCGAAAATGAACCGATTTTAATGATTCTGGGTTCAAAATGATCGTGACTACTTACACGAATGATTTCATGTAGAAACAATTGCAAAAAAGTGGTTGCAAATTTTTTATTTTCCAAAAAACAAAAAGTGCGAAACAGGTTTTTTACTCAAAAATTCATTACTCAAAAACAACTCATTTTAGCTACTGGGCATTCAGATCAATTGAAGTTTGAGGTGTCGTCTTGATTTGCAAAAAGTTATAAAAAAAAATACACTTTTGAAATATTGAATTTCGAAAAAATTTCAATTTTTTTTCTTTTTTGCTAAATAAAAAATTTTCAACTACTTTTTTGCAATTGTTTCTACATTAAGTCGCTCGTGTAAGTAATGACGATCATTTTGAACCCAGAATTATTAAAATCGGTTAATTTTTGACTAAGTTATGGGCATTTAAAAAAAAATGTTTCTTATATAATTAAAAAAAATCGATTTTGAGCCGAAAAACAAAATTGCCGATAACTCTTGAAAAAAATTTTTTTCGGGCGAACAAAAAAATACGTGTCTCATTATTTTGACCAGAGAACAACATATTTGAGTTACATCGAAATCGAAGAACATGACCCGAATAGCCCGGTTGAATTGAAATGGAAAGCATCATACGGCATTTGGCTCAACATCTTTTATGAATTTTGAACCCCACCATAAGTCCCTTTCATTGTGTTAGCACCATCATAACCTTGTCCTCGACACTTTAGAGGAATGTTTTTATCATTTATGGATTAAATAATTTGCTTGAACATTGCTAAGGCAGTTTGAGATCCTTAACTTCATGAAATCCCAAAAATGTTTCTTTAATAACAAGTGCCTTAGGGATCCCATTACAATCTTTTTCGATCATACAATAACGGCAAAGTTCACACATTTGATCAATTTTTGAAATATCTTGCGTTGTATCGAATATGATAGAGTAGAATGGTGCTTCATTTATTTCATTTATAAGTGCATTTTCTACTTTTAAAACCAGGACAAAAATTAGCTCATTTTGCATTTTCGGACTTAAGTATTTTATTTGGCCCTTTGGTTTATTTAACAACTCTTGCAAAATCGGATCGTATTTTCCTAATAACTCAACAATACTCAAAAAGTTTCCTTTGGAGCTTGGATCACTGCTATCTGCGTTTTCTCTGTGGCCACGAAAGGCTAAATTACATGTTGAAAGTGTCAGAGTAACATCAAGGAGCCTAGAAAGTACTTGTTGCCAAAAGGATTTTTCTTTTTTGATCATAGACTCCATCTGCTCTCCATCGAGTGTTCCATGTAGTCGCCACTGTTGATACGTAAGACAGGAATCCAGATGAATTCTTGATGTCTCGTGTCTTTGTATGTCATCTACACATTTTATATATTCTTAGATGCCCTATTTGCGAATAACCAACACGATTCACAATACGCACTCTGAAGTATTAAAGAATACGAAAGCCATGTACGTTCAAGCTTGACGCCAGACTTGTAATGTTTTTCTATAAAAGAACTATTGTTACTATCTTTTAAGAAAGAGCCATTAGGTTTGCAATGCCCGCTTTCAATCACGAACCTTTTCACTTGATTAGTTACCTCTTTAGAATTACCCTTATCAGTAACATATGGCGAAGGTACAATATTTTTCATACTAGAATATAATTCACTTTGATTTTTGCCGGTACCTTGTTGTGGTTGTTCTGGATCTGGATATTCACTGATGTTGGGTGCTGCATTTGATAACACTGGTGTACTTTTAGTAAGCTCCGATTCTTCACTTCTGGAGCACTGCTCAATCGATTTTTTATTATTTAAGTCATCATTTTTCAAGTACTGACTAATTTTAGGTAGCTTTTTATTTCTTTCTCTTTCGTTTTTCGCTCCCACATAAATATTTTCTAGAACTAGACATTTTAATATTTAACTTTCACAATAAACTTTACTTTGCCACTATTTTCATATTCAATAAAATAACAAAATCAAACATGCAAATCACCAATCGTTAAAATACCCGCACAAAGAATACGCAGTCAGTGAAGCCCTCATAAAAAATATCAAATCCGGGATTACCCTAACATAGTGTGGCCAACTCACCCCCGCAGAAGCGAGACGAAAAAAAATTAAATGGGGAATTCCCCGATTATTAATGCTCACCCGCGCTGCCAACGTTCCGCTCCAAAATAAAAACCAATGGATGAATTTTAAAATGAATAAGAACCTGCAATTATCGGAATTTTGATTGACGGGTTTTTGACGGTCATAAGTAAGTAAAATTACTCGTCACGCGTGCTTCTCTAAAAATGAATAAACATCTTTTTGTTAAGTTCGGTTGAAATGCTTAACGATTTATTGATTGGATTTTAAGCAGAATTTATAAAAATATACTTTTCACATAAAATAAATTACTCATGTACAATATAAAAAATTCTTGAGCTCGCGGCCTGTTGGCCCGGGGCCCTCTTGGGTCGAGGGCCCGTGGCATTTTGCCACCCATGTCACCCTATTGTTACGCCACTGAATGGACGGGTAAGTCTCGTAGCATTAACCCTTAACTACAGACGTCAAATTATATGAACGTTAGTACAGACCACCGGTAATTTTTACCGGTTATATTAAATTTATAAAATTTTTGCAAAGCAATTGAAAAATTTATTTAATATATATCTGATATATATTTCTAGCATATAAATATCTAGGAAAAGTTGTAAAACTGTTTACTTTAACAAAACCGCACAAATTTCTTAACACCTATGCACGAGTAAGTATACAAAGACGTAAAAGCCACGGGTTGCTTCAACCCACAAGCGTGCTTGGCCGGCTGGGAGCCTGCAGATTTACAAAACTGATGTTACCTGTCATATCCGACCGATTGTCGCAGGTCTTTAAGTAGAAGGGATTGTAGCCAACTGGTTGTCCGATTTCCACTTTAAAAAAAGGCAATTTTCTTACGAAGTCCGCCATTTTGTTATTTTTTGTCAAAATCATTTGATCTTACTACCCGCCAGAACGACAAGTACACTTATTAATAAGCAATTTGTTTTTTCTGTTTCAGATGACCACAAGGACGAAATCACGCCGGCCAGCCACTGTACCTCTTTTTTTGCCGCTTGCTGCAGTGTACAAAAATAGTATCAAAACATTAAAAAAAAAAATTTTTTTTGTACACCTTCTGATACCTTTAATAACATATCAGAAAATCAAACCGATTGAATTTTATTTTCTCTTCCAAAAATGTCCCACACATGGCCTCAAAAAACGTGTAAGTTATCAGACTACTACTTGTGACTTAGAGTCACAATCACTGAATTTTTGGGCAAACGCTTATATGGATGAAGACGGTCGGGTGGAAAGAAGGGGAAAGACAAATTATCGCGACGAGTTGTAGAGGCAAGCAACGATCTCTTTGCTCGCAGCGATGATATAGATTATAAGGTTTGGCTATCTGAAGCAAAATTTATAGGTTGGGACATTTTACGATCTTGCTTCAATTTATTCATTCATTGTATGAAGTAAAATATTTCATATGGTTGCTATGGCTTTTAATAAGGTTGGTTGGCTTTCTTAATTCGGTAGTTAAAAAAAGTTCGTTACAGAAACAGTTTAACAAGAAATGTTATAACAGTAACGCAGTATCGTCTGAAAACAGAGGGCCTTTACTTTCATACTTGGGCTACCACGTCATCTGGGAATCGGCAGCAGATTTCTGTCCGTATTCTGTCTGTATTCACACACTTGCCCAATCAGCCGTTGTTCAGAGGTCAACGAGGGAACATCACTGTGTTGATTTTTTTGTCTATCACCAACACAATCTCAGTTTTTTCGTAAACAAACCGTTGTCATGACTCCAGATACATACGTCAGCCAATCAGCTAATTCTTTCAAATGCGCTGAAAATCGGTTACGGTCTGATCTTAGCCACACCTCTAAAAATCTTTTCATCTTGCTTTTATCTATTATAAGTCGGAAGTTTTAAGTCGATAGCAAGTTTGATTTGTGTTTTTCCAAAGTAACTTTTCAGTGGCGCCGCACAGTGGGTAATGAGCGGAAAAAGTTATATTTGTTATGGTCAGATTTTGTCGTATTTTATATTTATTACTTATACTACACCGTTTGGTTGATACCCCATACAAGATTTAACAGCAAATTTAATTTCAAGTTTGGTTTACAATAAAATCACGGGACCAAATACCTACATAAAAAAATTTAAGAATATATCTTTGTTTCAAGTGACAGAACTTTGAAACGAAAATCAGTCTAAGAGAACATCTATTATAACATTACTTGATTGATTGCCCGTCCACCCAATATTTAATATTTAATTAAAATTAACAATTTAATATTTAATATTTTATTTATGTAAAATATAAGATATTTTTAAATATTTAATTTAAAGAAATTAATATTTTTTTCGCGCATTGCTTACTTCAATGGACTATATATTTTTTTATTTTCCAACATTTTTGTTGTAATATAGCACTAATTATTTCCATAATAGTTAAGATAAATATCAATACATTCCATTTGCAATTATCTGTAATACTTTTTGTAAAAACTCATTTACCAGCGAACCTATTTTTTCGAAAATCCAAGCATTCGAAATCATAAATAATGAAGGTAGTTAACTTTTAAACCACCTAATAAATTACAAAAAAGAAAGTTCTTATTTTTTATTCCATATTTTATTCGCTGTTTCAGAAAGTAACACCTAATTTAGCAACTGTGACAAATTTCAAAATTTTTAATTCAGAGTTAGCTGAAATTGCGAAAATGTATAATTAGTAAATTTTTGTTGCCAATTTTTTTAAACAAGTGACATGCCGCATATACACATATATATATATACAAGGTGAAGTCCAAAATAAAGAAGACTGATCTAAAATAGAAACGACAGGAGCTTTCCTCTGATAACTCCGAGTTTTATTTATTCAAAATAGTCCCTCCCCTCTGGCCTCGATACACTGTTTGTGCGATCGAAAAGCTTTTCGAAAGAGTGTTTCAGGTCATTGGCCGGAACATCCTTCAGGATGTCGGTACAAGCCGTTTGGATGGTCTTTACGCAAAACGTTTTCCTTTCATGGCCAAATGCAATTTTCCGAATAGATAGAAGTCTCAGAGAGCCATATCATATGAATACGGTGAGTGATAGATGGTTAAAAAGCGATTTCTAGTAAAAAAATCAGTCACTAGAGTGGATTGAACAGATGGTGTATTATCATGCAATAAGCGCCAACTTTCTCCTTAGCGGTATTCAGGTCGAATTCGATAAATGCAATGCAACAAACGCTTCAAATGGCATTGACGGTTTGGCCCATTGGCACGAACTCTTTGTGACTATTTCCTTGGAATCGTAAAAACAAATGATCGTCGACTTGATTTTTGACTTCTCCAAACGGGATTTTTTGGGTGATGGCTCGTCTTGGGCCTCCCATTCGACACTTTGACGCTTAGTTTCAGGTTCATCTTGGAAACACCACGTTTCATCACCAGTTACAATGTTGTAAAGGAAGTTCTCGTCTTTTATCGCGTCTTTGATGAGATCTTTCGAATGTTGAATTTTGAGGAATTTTTGGTCCTCAATTAACTTGTGCAGACCTTTCGTAAGCCCAAATGATCAGTTAAAATGTGATAAATCGATGTTTTGGAGATATTCAACTCCGATTCCATGAATTGAAACGATGATTTCGGTTCATTTTTGATAAATTTCCGAACAATGGAGTATTCGGTGATTACTGATTTTCGGCGGCCCGTACGTTCATTGGCATTTATGTTCTCACAACCATCTCTGAATCGTGTAAACCACTGATGAACTCTGGCACGAGGTAGACGTTTTACCGATTTTAAAACAAAATTGATATTAGCTCTTTGTTCAAAACACATTTTGGACCGATGACACAAACATACTGACACCTTAGATGCAATAACTTTGCTTCCACTGAACCGAAGCTTTCACTGGAAGTCAACTTGGGATGTAACTGCTAACGCACTAACTCATTAAGAAGATGGCGCCATCAAAAACATTTTTATGATGCCAGTCTTGTTTATTTTGAACTGAACCTTGTACATTATTGGCGCTTACACTCTTTTTGGGTGTTTGGCCGAGCTACTGCTCCTATTCGTGGCGTGCGTCTTGATGCCGTTCCACAAATGGAGGGTCCTACAGCTTTAAGCCGCCTCCGAACGGCACATATTTTTTATGAGGAGCTTTTTCATGGCAGAAATATGCTCGGAGGTTTGCCATTACTTGCCGAGGGGCGACTGCTATTAGAAAAAACTTTTTCTTAATTTTGGTGTTTCACAGAGATTCGAACCTACGTTCTCTCTGAATTCCGAATGGTAGTCACGCACCAACCCATCCGGCTACGGCGGTCGCATAGAATGAAATAAAATATATTTTGTCACCAAGAGCAGGGATTGGCTAAATGGGAAATTTTCGGTCGATGGCGTGGAAAAATTTGAACCAAGACCTTCGAAATGGTGTTACGGGAGTCAAATTTTTATTAGTTGGCATAATTATTTATTCGACTAGTATTTAGGTTTTTGTGAGACAATATTTTCGTAGATTTTTATTATTTTTTATTAATATAAATACCAATTAATTCAAAACTTAGTAGTCTTGAAGTTAAAGCGTCCACTAATTTAATTGTACAAGATGGCACAAAAATAATCATCCATTATTTTTAATAACTTTTATACATAAACACACCCTCCTTTTTTGGAAGTTTAGCTAAGCTTCGTCTCCGATTTGTGATGTGCGTCTTAATGTTTTTTCCACAAATGATAAAAAAAATTGTTTAGAGTGGTGGACATCTTTATTTGGACCTTTGCGCGCTCCATTACTTGTCTGTTTATAAACCTGCGGCTCTCTAGTTCACAAGTGCCAAATATGATTGACGTGCAATGCCAATTGCAAAAAACATTTTCCAATAGGGTGATTTATTTTGCGTCACCTTGTATTAATTATGAAATATGGGAATGATCGAAAATAATTAAAAGTGTACTTTATGTGACCCATTTTACCCAAAAATTATTATTTTTTGTTTTAATCTTAAAAGATAACCAGTTTTACGAGTACTCCTCGTGAGGCACGATTTATATTTATAGCATATAGAGTTTCCGCCCATCATTTTTGTATAACTCAGTTGAGACACGTTTGCACTTTGTATAATAAGAGGACTTTTCTTACCTTTGTATGGATTTTTAAAGCCTGTTGGAATTAGGCTAGTATGGGAGGTGTGCGTTAAATGAAACCAATTACATCCATTTTAACGGAGTTTACTTATTTTAATATTATAAATCTATGGGCAAAATTCATCGATGCGCTTTCTACGAAATTTTTAAGGCGTTCTTGAGGTTAGGATTGTATGGGAGGTATGTGTAAAGTAAGTAAATTGATTTTGCTAATGTTTTACACGTTTAATTACTGTATTATTGTTAATGTATGGCCGGATTTTTAGAGTCCTACATTCATCGGTGCACTTTATGCGACATTTGTAGGCGTTTTTGAGGTTAGCTTTGTATGAGAGTTATATAATATGTTAAAGTAAATGGATTTTCCTAATTTTTTGTAGGTTTATTTACTATATTATTATTAATATATGACGAAATTTCGTAGTCCTACTTTCTACGTTTTTGAGGTTAGGTTTGTATGGGAAGGGATAGTGTTAAAGTAAATCAAATTTACACAGTGCGCATCGAAACCGGAACCAAACAAAGGGCTGTGATTGACTTTGTCTATTAAGATGTTTTGTTTTTTGTTTTTGTATTTTGAAGTGAATGAAAATCAATGTTGTACTATTTGGTAATTATTTATTTTTTATTACACAATTTAGAGTCATAGTAAATAATTTGTTTTCCAAAATTGTTTGCTAAAAGTTTTATAGTTACATTCAAATCTTGTTTATTTGTATGCATGTATGTAAATCAATTAATATTTAGATATTTTGCTTTTCTTCCGCAACTCTTACAACTGTAGTTATTAGCATATTTGCTTTTATTTAACAACCAATTAAGAAATGACACGCTGATATAAGCGAATTGCGCGACTATTTTGTACCGACATGAAATATACATAGAACTTAGCTATGTCTATATGTAATACCATGAAAATTTGAGCATTGGAATGTGTTTTCATATTTTGTTTTATAAATTTTCATCACGAAGCATGCACATAACAGTTATGTACAGTAGTAACAAAGTACTTTGAGCAATTTTGAATGCACTGACTATGCTGAGATTGTATGTAGAGCTTCATAATTCCACCTATCGCTGCATTTTATTTATTTATTTTTTATTTCATTATAAAAATACTCGATTCATATTTGTACATGAAACATTGTATGCGTTGTAAAGATATATTTATAATATGTATCTGTTATTTTTTACACTTTCTTTTATAAAAACTTTATTATACATTTATTCAGTATTTTAGTTTCTTTTTGTTTTTGTTCATGCAAATGTGTAGTGAAAAGGATTGCTTATAAAATATACATGTAAAGCTTATAAATGCAAAAAAACAAAAAAAAACAAAAATTCCTCATCTGGGGGGAAAAATTGTTAAATAAACGTATAAGTTCCTTCTTATTTGCGATTAGGAAATTTATGACTTATTACTTGAAGCCTAATATTAAAAAATCTATTGAATATAGCTTTAGTTACAAAAGCATAATATATCGCTCGTTTGCTAGAAGAACATAGCTTGAAAAATCCAAATTTGAGGAAAATGGAATTGAATGGAATGAATTCACACAGCATACAAGAGGAGCTGGTAGCCATTTCTGCATACTTATTTACAAAAATAATTTTTTGCGGTTATGGTGTTCTTCCTGCAAACGAGCGATATGTGGTACATATGTACATTCATAGGTCACATATCGCAACTTACAATTGCTTTCGTTTTTGTAATATACAGACCGGTTTATGGCAGAAAATGGTTATTGAATCAACCTCAAATACAGTATAGTAATCCAAGGTTTTCTGATAATTCAAGTGAAGACTGTGCTTTGCTCAAAAATAAATATGCAACTAAATATTATTTCATCTAACGGTATTTCGCAGTAGTAAAACTTCAGAAGTTGTAATATTGTGCTTGATTTATTGCTCACTTGAATAGAAGCACTCAGTTTACCTACATTATTTGGCAATAAAGCTGTGACAAGGGATAGTTTTTTTAAGCATTCATTGTGTTTGGTCGAAAACTTCTTAATTCTAGTAAAAGGTTTATTAAATCGCGAAAAAGGACAAATTAATATCTTGACTCAGAGGGACTTTCAAATCGCCAAATTACCAAAAACATTGGTTGAAGTCTAAGTGTTGTGGGTCTTTACGTAAAACAAGGTCCGTCCTATGGTAAAAACTACAAAGGCAGAATTGCGATGGCTTTAACACCGAAGGAAACCTGCAAAATCCTTAGGATCGCATCAAATTCCGCCCTTTTAACAGCAAAAATTAAAGAAATAGCAAACGACACATCAGAAAAAAACACCCTTGAATAAATTTCGCAAAGAACGCCGCCTCGATTTTGTAAGGGACAACATGACTTGGAGTTCGTTTACAAATAACGCTCCCGGTGAATGGAAAAAATTATTATTTACTGACGACAAGAAGTTCAATCTGAATGGGCCGGATGGATACAATTACCATTTCCATGACTTAAGAACGGAGGAAAAATGCTTGAGTCGACATCCTAGCCGTAAAGTTAATGTTATGGTATGGGGAGCAATATTGTACTGTAGCGCGTTCGAATTGAAAATTGAAGACTACAAAATGCCGGGAAACAGCTATAAAGCTCTGTGGAAATCATCTCTTCCCGAAATTCGTGAAACATTTGGACCTATCAATTGGATATTTCAACAGGATAAGTCACCTGTACACACTTCAAGTGTGGTCAAAACTTGGATTGCGTCCCAAATCGTTGAAACTTTAGCATGGAAACCGTATTCCCCGGATTTGAACATTATTCAAAATCTATGGGGATGGCTAGCTCGTAAGGTTTATGAGAATTGACAACAATTTGAAGACAAAAATGCTTTAATTCGAATCATTAAAACGGACTAGTCGGAAATTTCATTTAATTTCATTTCAAATTCCATTCATCAACGTATTTACGAAGTAATTTAAAAACAAGTTGGCAGCACAATCTATTAAGCTTTAAATAATAAATGTAAAAACAATTTTCATATTTGTAATTATTTTTCCTTATCTGGTTACTGTTAGTTAATAAATAAAGCACAGTAGCACTGAAGTTTTACTGCTGCGAAGTACCGTTAGATGCAATAATATTTTGATGCATCTTTATTTTCCAGCAACGTACAGTCTTGACTTGAATTATCACAAAGCCTTGGTTTACTAGATCAAATACGGTTGCTTCAATAACCATTTTATTCCATAAAAATTTTGCCTCAAGTGAACCGGACTGCGTACACTTTTGTACCTTATGTTAGTTTATTTATTTGGAAAATAACTTTTCCTAAAACCAATTCTTACCATAAATAGCATAAGCGCTAATTTACATAGTAGACACGCCAAACAAGTATTTGTGTCGCATTTCAATGCATTGGTAGATAATTAAAAAATCTGAGATACACACAAATAATGAAGAGTCAAGACGTGAATTCGAAAAATATTAGTGCAATTCATATCAAGGAAATTCATTTATTGCCTTCATGCATATGGCTTTTTTCTGTTTTAAATAATTTTCAAAAACATACTTGATAAGGTTAAATGCAATGGCCTATAGTTATTGTTAAATTAAAGTCGGCTCTAAATAAGTTAAAAGGGCACTTTATCTTAGTCAAAGCGCAGTTCCGCTACTCCAAACTTAAAATTTCCAAAAGCTGGTGCGAGCGCATAAGCTGCATGGGGTTTATCTGAGTATATCACTGCAGAAAATAAATGTTTTACCTTGAAAATAACGTTATTACGAAATTATTGACGAAGCTACTTTATAAGCCTTATAGAGGGATCGATTTATCGCTGGTACAGGTAGAGCAATCGGTCAGTCGATTTAATTTTGGTGAACATTTTTGATTCGTTAACATGGCGAATGTGAAATTTTCATGACGATTATTAATACAATTTTTTTTTTTGTTTCTTCCTTGATAATATATACTTTAAGATCACATTTTTAAAAAGAACTAAAGAAGCTATTAGTCGCATATAATCTGTGTAACTTAATGTTACCGATGCCATATGCACGCATTCTAAATGATTTTATTTTACCTTACAAGTGAATAAACAAAGAAATATGTGAAAATCATTTAAAAAGAAAATAGCTCGCTGAGTTTGCCAACTTCTTTATACATATACAGCGCAACAAGTTGATCAACTTGTCGAGAAAGTTAAAACCATTTGATTTTTTTAGCCTGACGACCTTCTTAACGCAAGTTGAACAACTTGCTCACAAACGCCTTATTTACAACCAACTTTGTTTGGTTGAACGATAAATTAATCACAAATAAATCTATAGCACCTTTTGCTTGGGCGACCAAAAATGATTAAAAAAAAATTGAACCAATGCGTATTAGACTATGACATCTTCTATTCTCGGTACCGATCCGACAAAGCCACTATTGAGTTTATATTTCGTATGAAAATCTACATCGAAATAATTCAAGATTAATTAGTTAAGACACACACCACAAATAGGAAGAGGAGCTCGGCCAAACACTCAATAAAGGGTCTAAGAGCCCTTTTTATTTAAGAAGAGTTCTCTCTTTCTCCAGCTCTTAATTTACAAAATGTGAGCACAAATCAACTGATTTATGCACACATGCACATTAGGGTGCGTCACCAAAAAAGTTGCGGTTTTTCCACCGGAATCATAAAATTTATTATATACATATATCATATTATACTCGTATTATTCGTTTATATAAAAAATTGAGCATGCACACTCATGGACAATAGAATAGGTTTGTGATATTTTGAGCAGTTTTTAGTTTTAATTTTATATAAAATTTTAATTCATTATACAAGGTGGCGCAAAATTAAGCAACCTGTTGGAAGATTTATAATATAATTTTTGTAAATCATATTTGATACAGCGAAGGAGTGGGTATAGGTTAAAAGGAATATTCCCATCAAATAAATTAAATTATTTATTTTTATTTAATAAAAAACTCATTAAAAAAAAGATTGATTTTGCGTCACCTTGTATAACCACCATATAAATCGTGTTTTCAAACTTTTAAACAAATATTAAGAAAATTCTTTAAGTAAAATTTCAAACTTGTCAATCAGAATTTTTAGAATAATTTTTGATATGCAGATTTATACCCGCCCAATTTTTGTACAATAAAGTGCAAGGTGCAAGTGACTGGCATTGTGTTTTGCTTACGGAGCTAGCCACCCACATAAGAAATTCTTCTAAATAAAAAACGTACTTTGTGTGAAAGAAAATGCCTGAAACTTTTATAAAATAATAATAAACACTAACCAACCGTGACTACCCATCGGAAGTACACAGCTTTTCGTGCGTGAAAACACCAAATAAAAGAAAGTTTTTTTAATAATGGTCGCCCCTCGGCAGACAATGGCAAAACTCCGAGTGCATTTCTGTCATGAAAAAGCTTCTCATAAGAAATCGTTTGCCGTTCGGAGGCGGGGAAATACTGTAGGTCTACAAATAGGAGGAGGAGCTCGGCCAAACACCAATAGATAAAGGGTGTAAGCGGGTGTATATATTTTATTTTACTATACTTTGCACAGAAAAGGTGTGACCCCTCAGTGGAAAAAATTGTCAAAAATCAACAGTATGGTATTTAGTAGCCAGTTAAAACTCCCTCTTTGTTATACCAAAATTCAATGGGCTATAAAACTGCATACCCAGAAAAATCTAAAAATTTTGGTTAAAAAGTTAACGTTTTGAAAAAATTTTCAAAAACTTTGTGCATAGTTGGAAACTTTGCGTTACATGCGTTACTAAAAAAAAAAAAAAAAAAAAAATAGAAGTGTGTTTATAATTTTGCAACGGGGCGTATGTGAGAAGAAATCGTAGGGGTACAATTTAATAGTGGTATATGCATTAGCATGTGGCCGCCATAGCCGAATGGATTGGTGCGTGACTACCATTCGAAATTCTCAGAGAGAACGTAGGTTCGAATCTCGGTGAAACACCAAAATTAAGAAAATCATCTAATAGCGGTCGCCCCTTGGAAGGCAATGGCAAGCCTCAGAGTGTATTTATGCCATGAAAAAGCTCCTCATAAAAATATCTGCCGTTCGGAGTCGGCTCGAAACTGTAGGCCCCTCCATTTGTGGAACAACATCAAGACGCACACCACAAATAGGAGGAGGAGCTCGGCAAAACACCCTAAAAGGGTGTACGCGCCAGTTATATATATACATATATACATGCATTAGCTAGTAATCGGATTGTTTATTTGTTGAAATTTAATACTAAGGTATCATCTACGAAGAGTTCGTGATGGACAATTTTTTAGCGCTTTTGTGAAATGAACGTGTTAAAGCATATACCAGCTGTTGGCTAGCTAATAGACTTCAAAATCAGTTATAAACATTAAATCACATTTAATACAAACTTTCAGTCGATCTAAATTTTTTTACAAAATTTAACGGCAACTAAGGACAAATTTTAAGCAAATAAGTGAAAAGTGCTCAGTACGGATTTATTATTATTGTATTTTATGAGTAATACATATTTTGTAATAAACACACCTGCTTAGAATTGCAGCTCTTAAATTTTTTTATTCTCCTTCATATTTTTAGTACTCATGCACTTCACTTAATACAAAGCAGTTTTATGGTAGGGGATTTTAGTACCATTACATTTGCGCATTTAAGGCCTTTATTTCTTGTTAAAGTTTTACGTATTTATTATATATTCGGATCCTCAAATGTTGATATGGCAATTAAAAAAAAACAAAAATGTACTAAAAAGAATAATAAAAATACATATGCACATACATATATGTATATGTGCATATATATACATATATGTGATTGGAGTACTAAGGTGTTCACATATATTTAACTAGCATTCGAGCTTAGATTGCTTCTCCAAAAATAGTTCCGAATATTAGGTTAAACAATTAATTGTTTTTCTTATCAAAATCAAGCATATGACTTTTTATACTTAACTTTTGAAAGCTGTCACGGAATTACAAAGAAATCAGTTGTGTAGAAAAAAAGATAATGGCACTAAAAAGGACTAACATTGAATTTATAGAATATAATAATAAAACCCTCATCTAAGCTACAAATGCTTTTACTGCTTGACTGAAGCAGTGGGCGCATAGGCGAACTTAGTTAAGTAAATAAAAGCATAAGTCATTACTTAAGTTACAAATACAGTTTATGCCAAAAAAAAACCCCGTCTTATTCAGCTCGTGGGAGCTCACGGTCTTTGGTCAACCAACACCTCGGCAGTTTTACTTTGCTTGTACAATTGGCAAACAGCGCCTATAAATATAGATAAACGCTATCGAATGAATCTGATATACGAAAATTGGAATGGGCTCATTGGAAAATGCTAAACTCAGTTGAAACTAAGTGCTTTTCACGATTACCATTAGAAGACTTTTGCGACGGACATTAGATCCGGTCGTTATGGGGTTTAGTAATCGTTTTAAATAGTTTTACAACTAAGGAATGTTCCATCTTGTATAAGTATGTACAACTGTTCTTCACAATTGACCGTTGAATGTGTTATGGCGACAGGCGGGTGGGATTAAGAGTTAAATATAAGCGTACCATTTTTTAAAGTTTTTGATAACTCAATCTAATATTAACAGATACATGAACATATGAAGAAAAATAACGTGAAGACCTGCTTTGTGCAGATATTTTGAAAAACCGCGAATAAGCACAAGAAAATAGGACTTACTTTTCAGCCAGAAATATATAAGTAAAAAATTTAAGAAATTTCAAAAGGTTATATTATAACATTTAGTGTGTAGAATAATTGCAATTTTTATTTGAGTATCCTACTATTCTTGTTTCTTTCTTCAGATTGTTAGAGTCTTTTCTAAATTTTTTGAGATTTCCCCAATTTTTTTTCACAACGAAAAAGAATTTTAAATTTGTAGCAACAATTAGTAGCTAATTTTGCATAACTTTTGTTAGTTCAGAATACAAATTTTTTGAGCGGAATAGAAATCCAGTTTGAAGATCGCTGAATCTCTTTTTCTTAGAAACAGCTGCATTTTGCATTCTTTCTTAGTGAAACCTTACAAAACTGATATTAGACGACTTTTCTCTTTGTATATATATACACACATATGTACAAACATATTTATGTATATGTGTAATAAAACGACAACAGATATCCATACAAACATACATATTATAAATATGACACGTACACATGCTAGTTATTTTTATGGTATAATATATATACATATACATATATATATACTATTTTCAATTAAGTTCAGAAAAATTCTTTTACATTTAAATAACTTGTCTCCATATGCACCCACAAGTATACCCGTTATAGGTAGATAGCTGGGGCGTTCCTTAATTTCCCTTATCTGGACGGCTTAACACTATTTGGTGGCAATTACATGTATAAGTTGCTTACCTTCTATTTAAATGATTATACGTGAAAAAATTCAATAAGTTAAAGATTAAATGTCATTTTCTTTCTTTCTTCATTTTCCTTTTTCCTTTTTTTTTCTTTTCTAATATTTTAACGTTTAAATGCCTGGAAATGTTTTAGTTGCAGAAATAAAAATATTTGTTTTACATAAATTGTTGCTAATTTATGCTGTTACTTTTTTATGGCTGTTCCTGTAGCTATTATGGCTAACTTACTTTGACTACCACTACTATAAGGACGCCAACAAGCAAATATACTCAGCGAACTTTGCCTGCAAAACACCAACGTCGCTACACTGAATACTGCTGGATGTTGGCCTGTGTATGCTCTGCAGCTCTACGACAGCACTCACTCATTCATGCTTCAAACGCTTTGCAGAATTACTAATGGAGGAAGCAGCATCTTCGATGTTAGCCGCACTAAGTTGCTGCTGTTGCTGCTGCTGCTGTTGTTCTTCATGGCTTTCGTTGATAAACTCCAATTGGTAGTCGAATTCAAAATCAATATCCTTTTGCTGCAAGAACATAAAGGATCCAATGAGCAAAGCTAAAAAATACTGCACATTTAAATAGATAGAGTCTTACCATTCGATCGCAGATAACTGCAATGGCGGTCTTTTGCTGCGCCTCAGCTATTTTGTGCTCTACCAGGTAAAACATATATTCATCATATAGCAATCGTATTAAATGAAAGCTACCGAAACTGGAAGCGGAACGTAGTGTCAGGTCACGTATTACCATGGAGCTGTAAAAACTCCATTTGAGTAGGAATTGACGCGCTGCCTTAGCATAGCTCGGTTTGCCACGATACTCTTGTAAGGCAGAATCGACGACCAGTTGTAACCACGAGGCCCACTGTTCTAGAGAACTTTGTTGTTGAAGTGCCGATTTAAAGTCGTTCTCCAAACGTTGTACTACCGCCGTCTCACATTGACATACCCAAGCGGCTTGTTCCTATAAAAAAAGGTTTGATTATAAAAGCTTAAGAAATTAATAATTGCAAATTGCCATTTTTAAACTTATCGAAGAAATGAAAATGTCATGCTTGGAATAATAACAATATTATGTGCATTATATGTATGACAATAATAACAAAATTAATGACTTTATACGGTGAAACTCACCGTCGGTCAACTTTTATTCGCTCAATGGTGTCTTATTTTAGAACTTTTTAATTCTTTAGTTAATCGAATATTATTTCATATTTGAATAAAAAATATTTATATCATATCACTCAAAAAAAAATTTGTACTTTTTTAAGTAATAATGTAAAGTAAAAATAAAAATAAATATTACATTTGAATTAATAAACTATGTACATAAAACTAGATATAATGTATTAGATTGGCTTGGGCTTTCCATCTTTCTTAACAATTCGAAAGCAGTAAAGTCATCGCTGCAAAATCGCTTTAAGTTTGAAACTGCTTTCAAAGCCGTTTCGTGTGAGAAAATTTCATTAGATTCTTCGGTAATACTCTCAGAGCCAGTACTATGATCATCATTAATTTCCATGTTTTCATCAGTAACAAAATTCAACCCGAAATCTAGGTTTTCGGTCTATGTATTACTATCTATTGTTATCAACTCATCAATTATCAATTTGAATTATACCACACTGTCTCGTCCTCGATATCAATACTTGTAGTAACGTCAGTTGCCAGATCTAATCACAACATTTCACAATTCTAAAAGAATTTTGCAAAATTTCGCGCCTGATGGCAGCTGAATTCAACCGCCATCATGTTTCTCTTCATTACGTTTTGTTGTGCAGATCAGATCACACGTCTTTTTTATTACTCAAGCGATAATTGAAATTTTATTAAATTTTTCATAAAAAATTGTTTATGGAAAAGAAAATGGATGCTTCACAAACAATTTTAGATGATGCTTTGCGTAGAATTGCGCAATTAGAGCGAGACGTGGAAAGTCGTAAAAACGATTTCCATGAAAAGCATAGAAGCCATCAAACGAAGCGGCAAAATCGGCGTTCCGTTATTCGAGACTACAGTTCAAGCAGTCGCTATACGACGCAGCAAGCAAGCCGAAATTCTCAATATAGAGGCTATGAACGTAGGCGTTCACGTTGAAGAAGTGGCGAAAATTCTATTAGAAATTCTGAGCATAATGACGGTGAGCGTATTGCGAGACGGACGACACGTCAAGAAACTAATCCCAGCGAGCGTCACCCGCGAGGTACGACACGGAAGTCAGGCAACTCACCTGACAATATTAATAAAAGCTCAAATTTACCGAACGAGTCAGCAAGCGGCGCAGGCGTACAGCACGGATACTCGGGTACATCGCCAATGTCTCCAGGCCCAGAAGAAGGGTTCCCTGATTCTATGTTAGCGTACATTGGGCCAAATATTACAGCACGTAGTCAAGGGTTAAAAATAGGTCAACCAATTGCTGATAATTGGCTGGCGCTTGCAAGATCAGGACTGAAAAAAGAAAAAATTGATGAACTTTTAGGAAAATATCCAATACCAGAGAACTGTCCTGGTTTGGGCGGTCCAGCATTGAATCCGGAATTGAAATTAACCTTGGCAGCTCAGGCTATCAAGAGAGATAGCTATCAATTAGCGCTTCAAAATCAACTGGGGGCAGCATTGAGCGCGTTGGGTCAAGCATTTTCGAAAACATTGAAACAAAACCCAGAAGACGAAACAAGCAAAGCCATCAATGCAGCTCTTGGAGACACTGGCAGAATTTCAACGGATTTACATTATAAATTATCCACAACCAGACGCTCCTTTATCTTACCTGGCCTAAATTTGCTATCAAAAAACGTTGCAACAGAGGGTCCAGTTGACACGCTACTATTTGGCGAATCGTTTACTGAACGAGTCAAGACAGCGTCAACGTTAGAGAAGGCAGACAAAGATATGCTAAAATCGGCTTCAGGAAGCACGAAATCCGTAGCTCCGAAAGCAGCGTCGGGGTATACTCAGAAGAAATATTTAAACTCAAAACCCCCTGTCAAGAAGTACAACCAGAAGAAGAGTTACCAGACAGGGGGCAATTTGCCTCGGAACAAAGTAAGTTACCATCGGGACAGCAAACACCGCAGCAATCACCGGTGCTAGATAAGGTAAGCAATACGGCAGGACGACTTAGATTTTTTATAAACCAATGGAGGCAACTCACCTCAGACGATGCGATACTCCAAGTCATAGCTGGATATAAAATTCCATTCTCCTCACCAGTAAAACAAGAACAGGCACCCAAAGTACCTGATGTTAAGGGTGAGGAGATTTCAGACTATGAAGCAGAAATTAAACATCTTCTTGAAAAAAAGGCAATAAGTGAGTGTATTCCAAGTGAAGGGCAATTTGTTTCACCGTATTTTTTAATTGAAAAACCAAACGGGGGAAAAAGATTTATTTTAAACTTGAAAAAGCTGAATGAATTTATGGTTGCTCCTCATTTTAAGCTTGAGGACTGGAAAACGGTAACACAGATAGTATCAAGAAATGCTGTTTTAGCTTCAGTCGACCTTGAAGATGCATATTTTCTGATACCGATTCATAAAGATTTCCGTAAATTTTTGAGATTTATTTTCGCAGGGCGACTGTTCGAATTCAATTGTTTGCCATTTGGCTTATCAGTGGCTCCTTATATATTTACCATGGTGATGAAGCCAGTCGTCAAAGAATTACGATCGAGAGGTTGGCAATCAGTAGTGTATCTCGATGATATGCTGCTGTTAGGTAATTCAGAGGTGGCCAGTAGGGACAAACATTGCAGAGACGACATCACTCTTGCAGTGGTTAGGTTTCAAAATAAATTGGCAAAAATCTCAATTGACACCGTCCCCAACCTGCAAATTTTTAGGCTTTATAGTAAATACAGGCACATTTTGTATGAGTCTTCCACTGGGAAAGCGTGAGAAAATCAAAAAGGCAGCTGAAAATTTAAAAATGATGCCTAAGGTGAAAATTAAATTTCTGGCCCAGTTTGTAGGTTACCTTGTCGCAGCTTGTCCTGCAGTTCAGTATGGAATGCTTTATACCAAACAGATGGAGAGACAAAAATTTTTGGCGCTCAGAAAAAGCGGGGGAGATTACCACCATCAGGTGCATATTGATTCGTATATACAAGTAGACCTAGATTGGTGGATAAAAAGTATTGATACAGCTTATAATCCTATCAGAGAAGGACAGTTTGCCTTAGAAATTTTCTCCGATGCGTCGCTTTCTGGCTGGGGAATCGCGTGCGGGGGAAAACGTTCACATGGTTGGTGGAGTGACAGGGAAAAAGAAAGCCACATTAACCTGCTTGAATTAAGGGCTGCCTTCTACGGGTTAAAATGTTTCGCAAAAGAGAGCCGGTCCGCTGAAATATTACTCAGAGTAGACAATTCAACAGCGATAAGTTATATAAATAAGATGGGTAGTATACAATACCCAAAGCTCTCGGCACTTAGTGAAGAAAGAAGGCTGTGATCCAAGCAACGTACATAAAGTCATCGCAAAATGTTGAGGCTGATGAAGAGTCGCGCATAAAGTCAGATGAAACAGAATGGGAGCTTGCGGGTTATGCCTTTAATGAAATAACACCAAATGTTCAATTTTCTTTTCATGGTTTCCAGACCCGGAGGCTTCCAAGATGGATGCCTTTACAGTAGATTGGGCTAATCTTGAATTATGCTTTTCCTCCGTTTGCGCTAATTCTAGGAGTCATTAGAAAAATAATTAACGACAAAGCTGAGGGTATCTTGGTAGTACCAAATTGGCCATCACGACCGTGGTTTCCACTTTTCAATGAGTTGCTTATAAAAGAACCTATCTACTTTGAAAGAAAGATTAATCTTCTACGTTCTCCTTTCAGGGAATACCATCCCTCGTGGAAATCACTAAACCTAATTGCAGGCAGACTATCAGGGAAGCTTTTATCAAAAAACAAGCACCTATAGAGTCTTTACCATATATTTTAGCATCGCTGTCTGAAGGCACTCTGAAGCAATACAATAAACCAATACTAGCATGGTATGAATTTTGTCAAGTTAAAAACGTTTCCCCTTTTGACCCGACCGTGGCGGCTGTGTTGGAATTTTTATCACCACTTGCAACAGGGGAGACAAAATATGGAACTCTTAAGATCGTACAATAATCGGGAAAGATCGTACAATAAAAAGGTTTTGCAAAGGGGTATCAGTGCTCAAACCGCAACGTCCCAAATACAATCAGACTTGGGATCCTAATATTGTTTTAAAGCGCTTAACAAGTATGGGGCTAAATGAGGAGTTAGACCTTGAAAATCTATCAAAGAAGCTGGCTATCTTGTTGGCATTAGTGACAGCACAAAGAGTTCAAACCTTATCAAAAATAAAAATTTCCAATATAAATGTTAAAGCTGGTTTATTAGAGATAAAAATTCCAGATAGAATTAAAACCTCGTCGGTTGGCAGCATGCAACCTAATTTGGTCATTCCGTCGTTCACAGAAAATGAGAAAATATGCCCGGTAAGGACTTTGCAAACATACCTAGGAAAAACTAAGAGCTTGAGAAGTCATGGTGAAGATAGCCTGTTCATAACGTTTAAAAAACCTCATCGGGAGGCATCATCGCAAACAATTAGTAGGTGGATAATACAGGGTATGCGAGAGAGCGGTCTTGACATAAATCAGTTTACGGCGCATAGCACACGACATGCAGCTACTTCAGCAGCATTAAGAAATGGTGTAGATGTGGAAACCATACGTAAAGCTGCAGGATAGACGAAGGACTCGGAGACTTTTGCCCGTTTTTATCAGCGACCAATAGTGGAGGAAGCTAACTTTGCATTTTCCATTGTTAATGTAAAAATAAATAACTAGTTGGAGTTTAATAAAAAAAAACTAAGGCAAATCGCTAGTGTTTGTAAATAACTAAAAGTATTGATATCGAGGACGAGACAGTGTGGTATAATTGTACGATCAAACGAACTTACCTGAGTGAAGTTCGATCGTAATTATACTAGCTGTCTCGTCCGAAGATATCAAACCCTCCCGCCCTAAAATTCGAAACGAGGAAATATTACTCGTTTGTAATTTTAGTAAACCCCTGGTCGCTTTGTCGTAAATTGTAAAATTAATGAAGAGAAACATGATGGCGGTTGAATACAGGGCTGCCATCTGGAGCGAAATTTTGCAAAATTCTTTTAGAATTGTGAAATGTTGTGATTAGATCTGGCAACTGACGTTACTACAAGTATTGATATCGAGGACGAGACAGCTAGTATAATTACGATCGAACTTCACTCGGGTAAGTTCGTTTGATCGTACAATTAGATTACCAAAGGATTTTTGATAACCTAAATCAAGTTCGGGCTCGAATTCAGATGAAAAGGAATCTATATTTTTAAATATCTAATTTTAAAACAACATCTAGGCGCGTCTTTTGAAAGGCCATAATCGCCCAAATAATTAAATTTGTGCTAAAAAGACCATCCGTTCCCCCATTGCGGGTGGGTGTATTTCTGGAGAAAATAAAAGTGTGTTTAAGGAAATCTCTCACTAGTCAATAAATTTCCGCAAATAAATACGAGTATTACTAGTACTCATATTTTAAAAATCCAATTTTCAATTTAAAAAACGCTCTTTTTCAAAGTTTTTTTTATTTGATATCAACAAAGAGGATTGTTGGTTTAAGTGGTGATTCTTCCAGAATCCAACTAGCGCTTCCGCACCATTTTCTATTTAGTTAAATGAAATAAAATATTGTCAAATTTACCAACACCTCTACATATACGAGTTTATCTGAGTGCATGAAGATTTTTTATAACTGCAATCTTTTTAAATTTTTTTCTACCTAGGAAGTGTTGTCTCCAAAGACAGGGGACAGGCGCAGATTCGCACATAGACAAAGCTCGCAGCGCCTACCACAAACTGTGAATAGTCTGGAAATCGTAGAGCATCGTGGCGTTTTATGCAGGCAATATCAACCAAAATGCAAACTTTTATCAATAAATGCTTGTACAGGATATGTAGAATATTTTGGCCAAACATAATTTCGAATAAAGAGCTCTACCACATAACAAACTGCAGCCCGATTGCTGCGGAAATAAAACGCCGAAAATGAAATTGGATTGGCCATACCTTAGGAAAAGCAGAAGATGATATTGCACGAATAGCCTTTGAGTGGAATCAACATCGGAGGAGAGGTAGACCTATCGCGACTTGGATCCGAGCAGTGGATGCTGAAAGTAGAAGTTGAGGGACTTGACACAAAATCAAGTGTCTTGCGCAAAACCGAACACATTGGAAGGAATTTGTTACCGCCCTATGCCCCAATAGGAGCGATAGCTAAGTTTACAATTGTAATTTATTAATTATCAGGGGAATGAAAAGAAAAATTTAATATTTTTTTTAAGTACCAAAATCATATAAATCAAGGCTTCAAAATTCGTACAAAATTTAGAAATATTCATTAAATTTTCATCTACATAAGTTTTGATTTTTTTTATCTGAAATTTTAGAAAATTTTGGGTGCACTTTAATGGGTGTTTGGCTATGGTCCTCTTCCGAATTGTAGTGTGCGTGTTGTTCCACAAATGTAACATAACGCACAAAATTTTTAGTACAATAAGTGTAAATTTTAGGCAGCTAAAAAATTGTTCGGACTTTTAATAACTTCTTCTTTTTAATGGGTTTTTGAACTTTATTGCATATAAAAATTAGATTCTTGCGGAAGGAAATTAAAAAAAAATTAAAAGAATGCACTTCAGTTTTTGTAAATTGTACTTGTTATATGAAAAAAAAAAACCACAAGAGACGTCACCAAACATCAATGCGATTTTTTAGCTACTTAAAACTTGCACTATATTATGTCAAAATTCAATGGACTATAAAGTCACAGTTTTTCTAAAAGTTCAGATTAAAAAGTTCGAAATTAAGATGAAAACTTGTTGAATTTTTCAAAAATTTGCATAAAGTTTGAAACTTTGATTTATATAGTTTTGGTTAAAGAATGAATAATATTAAAAAAATAAATAAATAAAAAAAATTTTGTAAAATAAAAAAATTTGAACACGAGGAACATTGTGAAAACAAAAAAAATATACATAAAAAAGTAACAAAAAAATTTTGTCACGAGAAGCATTATAAATATTACAAAAACAAAAAATCATCAAAATCATTTATGCTCGTCACTGTATGTAAATTTGGGGCTTAAAGCCACCATCACTTATACATTTATTACTTAGTCAAATATAAAATATTCTACTAAGATCGGAAGGTATGAAAGTTTACATTTTACTTGGCTTTGATAATTGGTAATCCACTAGTGTTAAAATAAGATTTTGAGTTTTTTACTTTTGAAGCGGCACCATTATAAATTATAAAAAGGAAATTCACAATTAAGTGCAAATGCCCTGGCATCATGGCTTTTGTAAATTAAGTTATAAATGCATACATTTTGTTGTTGCGTTACCATAGTAAATTGGAAATGCCATAATGTCAGGAAATCTGCACTTAATTGTGAATCATCCAAATACAAAATGAAATCGAGAAACACTTATAATTAAAGGTCGACTTTTATGAGCAGTTCTGACAAAAAAAAAAAAAAGAATTATTTTTTCGACTAGTGCTCGTTCACTTTTGAAATTGACTATTGTTTTTTACTAACCTGCACATTATGGAAGTCTACTCGATTTAAGTCGTTGAGCATTTGAGTAATTTGCGAACTATTCTGCAGAACTGCACGCGCAGCCTGTGCCAAATGATTGAGGGATGTATACCGTCGCAATGTTTGACAAAAAGCCGATATCGCTGCTGATTTTATTTGTACCAAACGTTCGGGAACACCAACCATAGACTCGCACAACCAAAGCTCCAGGTTTTTGGCGAAATTACGAATGGCTTGTGTTAAAGCATTCGGTATGGAGCGCAGCACATCGGGAATGATAACATCAACCATATTTTGATAGAAT
Organism: Anastrepha fraterculus; assembly: GCA_037575425.1. Classification (NCBI taxonomy): domain Eukaryota; kingdom Metazoa; phylum Arthropoda; class Insecta; order Diptera; family Tephritidae; genus Anastrepha; species Anastrepha fraterculus. The sequence goes on along the minus strand of JAYXIM010047113.1, from coordinate 55,711 downwards.
TGGTAGTCCACCTAATGGCGCATACAAACGTATACAGATACAAGAAAACAGAGGGGAGTTAGTATTTCTATTGTACATTGCAGAAGTAGAATCATGAAATCACCACCTCACCTCCTTAATAAATTTTTGCACTTCTGCGCAATGGCAAAGCAAATACAGTTTTGCCTTGCTCAGATACTTTTCCTCTTCACATTCGTCCAGATTGTTGTTGTCAGCGGCACGCCAAAAATCACGCCATAAATACTCAATGGCACTGAACTCTAGATTGAGTACAGCATCCAAAAAGGACTCGCAGTGTTCACGGTACATGACACGAAATGTTTCCACATCCTCCGGCGTAAGCTCACTGTTGTAGTTGTGATCCAATTCGATTGTAGGAAATGAGGGAATCGCACCAGCGCCATCGCCCAAATACTGTTAATAATAATATTTATGTAGATAAATTAAAAAATAATCATACTTTCTTGGAGTTTTTAATATAATTCTAATCGACAAGAAATTTACCTGTGCACAAGTTTCATAAGTTTCTGGTTTGAAACTTATTTTCTTTACACTACGATTTCCATGGTGCGACATATTGCCACTAACGCCGCTACCACCGGCACCGCTAGACGAAACTATACCACCACCGGAGGTTGAATTCCCAATGCTACCTGGAATGCCATTTCCGGGATGTGTTGAATACGTCGGCTTTTCGTCCATCATGTGGTTCAATATAGAATCTGGTTTGATGCGTATGCCATAGTAGTGATATTTGGAATTCCCGCGTGTGCCCAAACGACGTGTGCGCAAGCCAGAGAACACCGAACGAATTAGTTTGCCGAAACTCGCAGCATTCACCGGTTCCAATTTATTCTCGTTGCAGTGTTGTATGTAATGATTGTACAACGTGGAACGGGGTAGACTGACACCGTCAGACGTCTCGTAGTTACGTGACAACCATTTGATCTGCAGCAGCAGCAGCCACCCCACCAGTATCAAAGAATGCACAGTTAAACGAGCAGGAAAGAGACAGAAATGTGAATAGGAATTTAAATGTTTGACTAGAACTCCATCGAATTGCAATTGGCTATAGATATCCATCAACAAATTTCGCATATAATTTGAGAAAATTTGCGTAGGGATTTCTCAATTGAATTCATAGTAATATGGACAAAATGGGAAGGTGTGCATATACATATTTATGAAGCTTACCGTCGCCGAGGCTACTTTGTTTGTGGTGCCGAGTCCACTTTGTTCGCTGTCTGGCGATGCACCACCACCTCCAGTGCCGATGCTACCGCCACTTATAGAGTTGGTTGTTGTTGTAGAAGTGGGCGTTTGCGGTGTACTATGCGCTTCTTGTATATAAGCCACTTCCTACAAATACAATAAATATGTACATATGCATAGATGCTCAACATTCTTTTTTTATAGTTTGCTAAAATTTATTAGTTTTGGGTAATTACCGTTAAGCTATGCGGAGAGTCCCGACTGTGAGATTGGGACGATGTATTGAGCAATAATCCTTCCTCCACCGGCACCAAATATGGCAATGACGAGGCGTGTGTGGTTGGGGTGTTTGCAACCGATGCGGTTGCATAATTGCTAGCTGCCGCCGCTGAATAGTAGGTTTGGCCATTTGTTTGATAGTCACCGACTGGACAAAAAGGGTATGTCCTATATTTGAAAATAAAATTCATGTAGTTCACTTAATTTTGTTTCACATACATACACACATATCTATTAGGTATGCACACGAGTTGCTGTGCTAGTGCGAGTTTTCACTTACATTTGTGTTTGACTGGAATTGCCGTGATACAGTTCTGTATCCACATATTGCACTTGATAGTTCTGACCAGCATCCTGTGCCGAAACTGTGGAGTAAAAAAAGAAGAAAAAAATGTACTTTCATCCTACAGACTTAGGCAGGGTGGTACGGTATTTAAACTTCGTTTTGCATTTTTTTGTATTTAATGCATAATATTTAAAGATTATAGTTATTGTGTACAAATTTCGAGTCGATGATAACAGACGCAGTTATGAGTATTTGAGTGTCTGGGTTATCAGTACTTGAAACCCAGCCAGGTTTCTATGCCTACTCTATAGCGGCGCGTTTTTCTAAAACTTGTTTTTTCCGTGTTCCGTGTACGCCCTAACTCAAAATTTTCTGAACTAATCGTTTTGAAATTTTGCACAGCCCTTCACATAATTCACCAGACGTCGCAGCTTTTTTTCTCTTCAATAATATCATTATACGATAATATTAAAATATTATTAATATTATTATCCTTACAAATTTCTAATAATCATTAATCTTACAGTAACAAATCAACTGTTTTGTTTTTGCGAAAGCCGATTGACTTCCAAGTGCTGCAAAAAGTTTAAAAAAAGTTTAACAAATGCATTTAATGTTTTCGTTTCAGATGATTCTGTTGCGAGTAACGATGTTGAACGCAAAACTACTTTTTTCGAGGCACCTCCGAGGACTCATTGTCGTTCCCGCAATTTTCAATATTTTGCAATGAAAATTTATGAAAATATTGAGCAAATATTGCTTTTTTATATGGAAATTTACTGAATAAACAGTATTGCATGCGTCACGGCGGCCTGTCGTAGCCGAATGGGTTGGTGTCCGGGTTCGAAACCCCCCGCGCATGAAACATCAATTGATAGAAAAAGTGTTTTCTATATAATAGAGGTCGCCTTTCGGCACGCCATGGCAAACTTCTGAGTGTATTTCTTCCATGAAAAAGCTCCTTATAAAATACTATTTGCCGTTCGAAGGCGGCGTAAAAGTACAGGTTCCTCCAATTGTGAAAAAACATTAAGACGCACATTATAAATTGGAGAAGGAGCTCGACCAAAATATAATAACAACAAAGGATATAAGTACCAATTAAGTATATAGAAAAACATATATCTGTATGAACAAAAATATCTTAAAAACATGCTCTTTTCACCGAATTAACTTTACTTCCCCCCCAAACCAACACTTTCAAAAAATTTTTGAATAAGCCGATAGTTTCGGGAACCACTATATATAAATCTCATCGTTTGATAATTTTAATTTCTTATTCATATCAGTTACACCAGCACTCATATTGCATTTTAAGCGGCGAAAATATTATGGATTTTATGTTGAAATAAATAATAAGTAGAAAAGAATCTGTGACGCGCAGAGTTTCGCAGGCGTTAACAATAATTAGGAGCCTTTGAGCTAACCAGCCCCGCGAGGTAAAACCTTTTTGGTAGTTTCGCGGGGAGAGGGTAGATAGTGGAGAAGTGTTTAGTACGTATGTGTAGCTGTGAGGCTACAAGTCGCGCCTACTGCTATGCCGGTATTGTAGTACTCATACACTAAGCCGTCAGCTAGCAATAAAAATGAAGAGCGTAAGAAATAATGCTTTATCAAAGGCAGGAATATCAAAAAAAAGTAAATCAACGCCACATTTGAAATCAACTGCAGAAACAGGTAGAAGATACAGTGTTGGAAAAAATAATAGAAACGACAATCACTCCATATTTCATATAAAAATTTTAGTTTGTAAGTATGTACCTATTTATGCAGAAACACACTGTGTAATACTGTTTGATAACGGTACTTTATTTTGTCTTGTTTTTATGTGCATAATCGCAAATATTTAGGCTCAGTATTCTTTTTGGTGAAGAACCGCGTGTTTTAGTTGGAAAAAAAATAGAAACGTTTCGGAAACTTTGAATAGCTACAGTTAAAATTAATAATATACTGTTATTTTTAAACTGTTTGATATTTTGTTGGAAAAGTATGTAAAAAATTATATTTATTATTGTCTTGTTCATAAAATATTTCTTATCTTATGAATATTGCATTCAGAATGGGACGTAGTAAACACTGTACTGTTAATGAAAGAGAAATTACGTATTGGCGATTTAATGAAATGCTCAAAAAAAAGGTGTTTTCTGCGATTAATTTTAAAATTACAGAGGAAAAACGAGGACGAAAGCGCGCAACATCAAAGAATCGAAAAAAAAACATTTTTATCCTCAGAAGAGTTGAAAAATGTTTTACAAGCGCCAGTAAGCAGTCGAACAATCCGAAATAGATTAATATCTGGGGGATTAAAGGCCTATAGTGCAAGAAAAGTACCATACCTTAGCAGAAAAAACATAACCTGCAGATTATCGTTTGCAAAGAAACATCTACTGCGTGCAAATTGGAAAAACGTATTATGGTCAGATGAAACAAAGATTAATTTGTTTGGGTCTGATGGCAAGGTACATGTAAGACGGCCTAAAAACTCTGCATACGATCCAAAGCACATGTTGAAGACCGTGAAGCATGGAGGTGGTAATATACTACTTTGGGGATGTTTTTCGTCGGCAGGAGTTGGTCCTTTATTCTGTATTAAATATAAGATGTGCGCTGCGGACTACGTAAATATTTTAAATAATGTTATGCTTCCATATGCCAAAGCAGAAAGGCTATTGATTTGGGAGTTTCAAGAAGATAACGACCCAAAACACTCCTCTAAACTGGCGAAGAAATGGTTCCAGGATAACAATGTAAAGTTAGTGGAATGGCCTTCACAATCCCCGGACTTGAATCCAATAGAGTACCTTTGGGGCATTCTGAAGAAGAGAATTGCCGCCTATAAGGCAAAAAATAAAGCAGATTTGTGGGAAAAAGTCCAAGCAGAATGGTTTAGTATAAACCCATCAGTTTGTGCCAAGTTAGTGGACTCAATGAGCCGGCGTTGCACCGCAGTCATTAAAGCCCAGGGTGCAACAACCAAATATTAGTTTGTTTACAATTTTAATATGCCAAAGCAGAAAGGCCATTGATTTGGGAGTTTCAACAAGATAACGACCCAAAACACTCCTCTAAACTGGCGAAGAAATGGTTCCAGGATAACAATGTAAAGTTAGTGGAATGGCCTTCATAATCCCCGGACTTGAATCCAATAGAGCACCTTTGGGGCATTCTGAAGAAGAGAATTGCCGCCTATAAGGCAGAAAATAAAGCAGATTTGTGGGAAAAAGTCCAAGCAGAATGGTTTAGTATAAACCCATCAGTTTGTGCCAAGTTAGTGGACTCAATGAGCCGGCGTTGCACCGCAGTCATTAAAGCCCAGGGTGCAACAACCAAATAGTAGTTTGTTTACAATTTTAAAAGTTTTGTTTAATTATCTTAAAGAAAAATACTTATGTTTATTAGCTTTAAGGACGTCGTTTCTATTATTTTTTCCAAGGACAATAAAATGAACTTCATGATTTCTTTTTTACAAAAATGTAGCAAGAGTTGAGTACCTCTATTTTTATATATAAAACTGTTTCTTTATAAAAAGATATGAACTTCAACAGGAAAAATTATTTTGCAAGAAATATACCCAAAAGAAAGAAAAATTCACATCGTTTCTATTATTTTTTCCAACACTGTAAGTCAGTTGTGTTTATAGTTTCTTTTTAAACAGATTGAAATTGAAAGAATCGAATACGAGAAACAGCTGATCAGTTCATGACTTAACGTACTTAGCGATGACTCATCATCTCATTACTGATCACACTAATTTAAATTTTTGGTTCAGCGAAAACTTGAGATTATCGCAAATTGCAGTACCGCGCTGTGCTTTGATTCTTTGTTAAAAAAGGAAATACTTCGTGAAATTTTTTGAAGAAAACTTATCGACTCTTGAAGATTATACACCTTCTACAGGGTGGGACATATAGCGTTTGTTTTTTGAACCACCTATTTTTTGAGAATGGTAACACAAATGACATGCCAAATTTGTTCATAATTTACTTAAAGGTTTGACATTTACGAAATGGCACGCTATATGCCTGAACAAAATTGAGAAATATTGAAAATCTATTTCCAAAGTGGTGAGTCTTCTTCTTATTTTCTGATTTTCACATTGGTGGCTACGTCAATAAGCAAAATTGTCGGATTTGGGGCTCAGAAAATCCACACGTTACTGTAGAGAAACAAATGCATCCACAACGAGTCACTGTTTGGTGCGGTTTTTGGTCTGGCGGCATCATTGGGCCATTTTTTTTCGAAAATGAGCGAGGAGCCGCGGTTACAGTAAATGGCGAGCGTTAGCGTGATATGCTCAACGAGTTGTTTCCAAAAATTGAAGAGGATGAGATAGACGACATTTGGTTTCAACAGGACGGTGCAACTTGTCACACTGCCAAAGTTACACTCGAACTTTTGGCTACCGTTTTTGAAAACCGAATAATCAGCCGAAATTTCGATATCAATTGGCTGCCTCGGAGCTGTGATTTAAGCTCGTTGGACTGTTTTTTGTGGGGAGCCGTTAAGGACAAATGCTATGCGAACCATACAGAGACGATTGATGCTTTAAAACACGAAATCGAAGTTAAAAATTGGGTTGATCGAATGGCCTACTGCAAAGCCAGTCGTGGCAGTCATTTGAATATTATTTTTCATTCATAAATGACAATGTTCAATCTTCAAAATAAAAAAAAAATTGAAAAAATATTGATTAGTTTTTTTTATAGCCGATTCAAAAAGCAAATTTTACATGGCCCACCCTATACATATGCAATGATAAAAAAATGAGCTCTGCTATTTCAACAAGGAAATGATGTGATAGTACTGACCGAAAAATATATCCATAAAGTTAAAAAAACTATTACTGGCCGATCGAAAAATTAAATTATGATAGATAGAAAAAGAAGTACAGACTAGGAAAAAACGTCATGCAGTGATGATTCGAGAGGAGAGTGGAAAAGATTTTTGGAATTATTTCAGTGCGATTTGGACGAAATTCGCAATCGCGTTGTGGCCGTTGATGAAATCTGGATGGGAAGAAATTCAAAGTGGAAAAATCTGAGTCGAAAATTATGGTTACTCATTCACTGGGACCGTGGGGAATTTTATCAATTGATTACTTGGCTAAGGGGACTACAATGAACAGTCAGTACTGCGCTAATTTACTGGGCCAGATACAAGACAGTAGTATAGAAAAGACGTGGCAAGTTGGTGTGCAGAGTGCTGTGCCTAGAAAAACATTTTTTAGAATTACTAGGCATTGCAAAAATCACACAGCAGGCAGTCAGAAGATACACGAAAATCCAACTTATACAAAAATCAAATTTGTTTACAAAAAGTGCAAGCATTCGTCTTCACATCGCAGGGTTTTGTGAGGAATTGAAATTGGAAAAAGGCGAGCCAAGAAGCACCGAAGCGCGGCCGCCGTAGCCGAATGGTTAGAGCGTGACTACCATTCGGAATTTAGAGAGGACGTAGGTTCGAATCTCGGTGAATCACCAAAATTAAGAAAAAGTTTTTTCTAATAGCGGTCGCCCCTCGGCAGGCAATGACAAACCTCCGAGTGTATTTCTGCCATGGAAAAGCTCCCCATAAAAAATATCTGCCGGCTTGAAACTGTAGGCCCCTCCAATTGCGGAACAACATCAAGACGCACGCCACAAATAGGAGGAGGAGCTCGCCCAAACATCCAAAAAGGGGACCCCGAGAGAATGGTAACTCCTAAAACACTCAGGCTAAAAAGCCCATTGTATTCAAAGCTCTGGAAAGTAAAAGGGTAGATAGACAAGGACGAAAGTAGAGAAGTGACACAGAGAAAGAGATAAGACAGAAGAGAAAGCTAGTTCTGTGAGAATTTTCCAGATGCTTTGGTAAATCTAAAAGTATCTTCCTGTTTGAGGCAACGAATATTACTCGTTCTCATGACATCGGATCCAAAGTTCGTAGTCTTGCTCTAGCAAAGGGAGGATACTTACAGAAAAAATGCTCAATGCTATCCGCCTCCTATAAGCAAGATAGGCGAGTCGGGTCCTCAATGATTCCAATTGTGGTCATATGCTGACCCTTATGACCCTTATATGCTTTTAATAATGCCGACCATCAACCGAACGTCTTTTCTACCAAGCTTTAGAAGAATGTTGCGCTAACTGCGATTCAGATGAGGAATAATTATTTTGATTATTTCGTGATTAATTTTTCTAATTCCTGAACGATGAGTGAATTAGAAATTGAATAAAACATGACTTCTTTTTGTAAAATTTCCATCCTTCATTAGAAATATCTAAAATATCTAAACATTTAATTTAGCAATAATTGTTATCTAGCGGAAATAAAATCGTATTACTTTAACTTATTCCTATTTTTAAGGAAAAAATGACGTCAAAAGCTATCGGAGTGATCGATTTTAATTTTGTAAAACATGGTTTTCTTCTACAGATGAGTAATATATAATATTTATTGTAATATTCAATTGATTTTTTTAATGTAATGTTGGGGTGAATTTTTTTACTGAAAACAGTTTAAAAAAAAACCGTCTTATAAGATTTTGATTCGAGTTATAAGAATAGCCTAATTGTTGAGAACGTCGAGATATCGAGTTTGTTCAGCAACACTTTATACTACAGCAGCAGTATTGTCAGCAGAACGTACATTTTTTTCTATCTTCGACAGAACCACTTTGTTGAAATTTTTCCACCAACCTTTGAATTGTCGACTCGTTCGGACGATTATTTTCACCCAAAGAATCACGAATTTTGCGTTATGCTCTTCTTAACGATCGACCATTTTCATAATAAGTTGCAATAATTTTAACGCGTTGTTCTATCGTGTAAAATTGTACACCTCAAGTAGGCGACAAATGCCAAAGATAAAAACAAACATAAAAAAGGTGACGTCTAGGGACTATTGACTACTGATATCTAAGACCCTTTATAAGTAATTTCCACCATGTTTCCCCAAAAATTTGAAATTTTTTTCAGATAATTACATATACAATATTTACACACTTTGGGTTGTTGTAAAACAAAAATGTAAACAAAATAAATACAAAATACATTTCATAAAAGTAACAATAGTTGCAAAACTAAATGAATTATTCAAAATTCCTAAAATATACTAGGTTGTTCAATAAGTTTTATAGTTCGATAAGAGAGCTCGATGCTACTAGCCTAAATTTTTTTTGTTATGTTTGTACACTCTTCATATGAATGTATGAAGTTTCATTTCAATCTTTCAATCTTCAGTATTTTCTACAATGGACAAATCAAATATCGTGCAGTGATTTAATTTTTATTTTTGGATGGTTTAAAAGCAAAGAAAATTTATGAAAGATTGTTGAAAGTGTGTAAGGAGTTTTCGCCATCAATTAGTACAATACAAAGATGGATTGCTGAATTTAAATGTAGTGTCCCCCCTCGAGGGACTGAATGAGATGTAGTGGAAGCCCTGGACATCTCATTGGCCAGAGTAAGCAATATTTTGACTGAAGTATTGGGTTTCAGAAAGCCGTGTGCACAATGGATCCCGCATTCGCGAACAACATTCAGAAACATTTACAGAGTTTTCGAAATGATAAAGGGTTTGTGCGTTGATTCATCGCTATGGATGAGACTTGGGTCTTTCACCATGATCCTAAAACAAAAAGAAGAGGGTAAAGAGTGTTGTGAACCTGGTTCTTCGACTCCGAAACGAGTTCGAGTCAGAAATCGGCGAAGAAGGTGTTAGCATCAGTTTTGTGGGATTTGTAAGGAATTGTGTTCTTGGATTACTTGCAAACTGGTAAAATAATAAATTCTGAAAATTATTGTAACCGTTTAGATCAGCTGAAGAAAAAAGCTCGTAAAAAAATACCCAGTTTGCAAAAGAAAAAAAATTCTTTTTCATCAGCATGTTGTCAATGGCTAAAATTCATGAATTAAAGTTCGAATTGTTGGAGAAACCACCATATTCACCAGATTTGGCCACTATCAACTTCCATCTGTTTCCAGACCTAAAAAAATTCATGCGTGGAAAGCATTGTTCAGCAAATGATGAGGTCATAACAGCATTTTGCAGCCCTTCCAGATTCTCACTTCAGTGCTGGAATTCATAAATGGGAAACTCGTTAGAATAAGTTTATTGATGTTCAGGGAGGCTATACTGAATAATATGTAAAGTGTATTTCAAAACATAAAATTGTGTTTTTCTTATCGAACAGCAAAACTTATTGAACATCCTGGTATTGTGATCCAAAAATACTGCCAGTATATATTGAACGTGTGACATGCACCTAACACGAAAAATCTATTTATATATGCCTATCCCCACTTCACACACTGTTAGTGAAGAACTGAGCATGAGAAAAGGGCCCAGCCTGTGGATTTGCCGTGCACAGTTCTCAACCAGTGCGCCTCTGCCTGTTCAGTACGCGAAAGATTTTGTGAGAAGATCTTAGCTTAAACCGATATAATATCAAACTGGTATAGGAGTTGAATTCATTGAGTTATATATATTTACATATATATATATAATATAATTATATTTATATACTTAATATATATAATTGTCGCTTACACCCTTTTTGGGTGTTTGGCTGAGCGAGGAGCTCTTATTTGTGGCGTGCGTCTTAATGTTGTTCCACATATGGCAGGCCCATTCCGAACGGCAGATATTTTTTATGACGACTTTTTTCATGACAGAAATACACTCGGACGTTTGCCATTGTCTGCAGAGGGACTACCGCTTGTAGAAAGTTTTTTACTACAATTTGATATTACATGCCCGAAAATTCGAACCCAGGCATTGCCGAATGGTAGTCACGTTACATTTCCTAAAATTCGTGATATTTTCGGACAGCATAATCGATCTTCTGAGACTGCTATTAAGAAATGGTCGATAAATTTGAGCCGACTGGTTCGGTACATTATTTGCTAACACCAATGTGAGACCGTCATTCAAGAGAAACCACAGCAGCCGAGAGCCGCAGCGTTGAGGAAGATCCGAATCCGATCCAACAGTAACGAATTCAGCGGCAAAGCGGTGGTTTTAATACAGGGTGGGCCATATAGCGTTTGCTTTTTCAACCACCTATTTTTTGAGAATGGTAACACAAATGACATGTTAAATGTGTTCATAATTTACTTAAAGGTTTGACATCTACGAAATGGGACGCTATACGCTTGAACAAAATTGGGAAATATTGAAAATCTATTTCCAAAGTGGTGAGTCTTCTTCTTCTTTTCTGATTTTCACATCGGTGGCTACGTCAATAAGCAAAATTGTCGGATTTGGGGCTCAGAAAATCCACACGTTACTGTAGAGAAGCAAATGCATCCACAACGAGTCACTGTTTGGTGCGGTTTTTGGTCTGGCAGCATCATCGGACCATTTTTTTTTCGAAAATGAGCGAGGAGCCGCGGTTACAGTAAATGGCGAGCGTTACCGTAACATGCACAACGAGTTGTTTCCAAAAATTGAAGAGGATGACATGGACGACATTTGATTTCAACAGGACGGTGCAACTTGTCACCCTGCTAAAGTTACACTCGAACTTTTGGCTACCGTTTTTGAAAACCGAATAATCAGCCGAAATTTCGATATCAATTGGCTGCCTTGGAGCTGTGATTTAAGCCCGTTGGACTATTTTTTGTGGATAGCCGATTGATGCTTTAAAACACGAAATCGAAGTTGCCATTCATGAAATTGGAGCCCAAACAATCGAAAATGTGCTTAAAAATTGGGTTGATCGAATGGCCTACTGTAAAGCCAGTCGTGACAGTCATTTGATTTTCAATCCTGGGATTTCGGGATTACATTATCCAAATCCCGGGATCCCGGGATTGGTACCGGGATTAGGATTGAACTATTTATGAAAAATACTTACACATTATCATAGTTGAAAGTACAAAAAAACTGAAAACATAATTAAAAAATTGGTTTAATATTATTATTTATTGAAACAAAACAAAACAAAACTTAATTCATCATAAAAAACAAATAAAAAATAGTATAATACATAATGAAATTAACATTTCTTGTGTTGTTGTAAATAAGCTTTTAGAAAACACAACTCGTCCAGCGTTTCATCGTTCAAACGGCGTCTTATTTTTGTTGCAAATTGTCCTGCCGAAGAAAATGCTCGTTCAGACTCTACACTAGTAGGTTTTATCGTCATTAAATAGGAGTATGTTTTTTCCAGGTAGTCACCACGTCTCCCTCCATTTTCAAAAAGAGACATTTCTTTTTGAATTTTTGATGACAGTGTCTCAAATCTAATAGGCTGCATTGGTGCATATCCCTCTTTAATAACTTTATCTAGTTCTTCTCCTACACTTAATGGTTTTTGTGTACAAATTGATTCAGTTATTGAATCAAATTCTGAATCAATTTCAAGGTTTACCTCATTTGAAATAGAAGATCCAGTTGCATGAGCTGTTAGTAATGCAGTGGGATTTGAAGCGTCTAGTCTTTCAAGCAAGTCCACTATTAATTTACGGCATTTAATTGAAGAAGGAACTGTGACAAAATCTATTCCTGAGACGTTGCTTATACCATTGTGTAAGTATTGCAGTAAACCACTTAGATCTGTGCGGCGTTCTTCCATACGAAGAATGAGAGCTGCATATAATTTTTTACTATAGCACTGTTTGCATCTTTAAGCTTCTTTAGCATAAAATTAATGGCTATGTCTCCTGTAAACAGATTGCTATCTCGACGACAGAGTGCTTCAACAGTTGTTTTTATTGGTACAAGAGCAGTAATTATATCAAATAACATTTGAATATCATCATGAGATAAATCTAGTGATTTATCTGTATTTTTTATGTCTATTAATGCTTTTTGTGTGCAATCTTTCAGTAAATAGAAACGTTCCACCATTGACAAAAGACTGCTCCACCTCGTCTTGCAGTCTTGTAATAAGACAATGTCCTTGCCAAATTCTGCTCGGATATATTGTTGTAATAAATCATTCTTTGTTCGTGACTTTCTGAACATTGATATGATTTTTCGTACCTTATTTATCAGTGGACCAATGCTTGTTTCGGTTATCTCATTTCTTCTACGACTCTGACTACTGTCAAGGAATCCATCGCTGTCAAAAATATCTTGCTCCGTTTCCAAAACAAAAAATTCTACGTACATATTTCATAAAAAAAAAAAAAATTTTCTGAGAAATAAATTCTTAGAAAATTTTGATGAGAAAAAAATTTCAAAATATAATTCAGACAAAAATTATATCCCGGTATTAGTTATTTCAATCCCGGGATTTCGGGATCCCGGGGCTGCAAACCCTAATTTGAACGATATTATTTTTCATTCATAAATGATAATGTTCAATCTTCAAAATAAAAAAAAGTTTGAAAAAATATTGATTCGTTTTTTTTTTATAGCCGATTCAAAAAGCAAATTTTACATGGCCCACCCTATACTTTCTTTCAGCTAATATACACGTCGAAGATGTCGATAAAATTATGAAAATCCTAGAGTCGAATCGATCGGCATGTGAGCACTTATTCCATTGCCGAGAAATTGAAGATTAGTCAGAACACTATTTGGAAACAGCATTATTTACAATTGTATACAATGTAGAGAATAATTTTTTGAAAGCGCGACCGGATATATCTACCTATTTCACTGTCTGTTACTTTCATCTCAGCGTGTTAAAGTAGAAAAGCTATTTTCATGCTCAAGCTCAAGGACTGAGCCTACCTATCCAAAAAAAGTTTTTTGACAGCCTGTTTTTTCGGTAAAATTGGACAGGTCGCCACCGTGCCATTAGACCAACGTAGATCGAAAAATTATTTTGTTTGAAATGTTCGGAAAAATAACGGAAACCAATCACAGAAGACGAATCATTCTCCACCACAACAATGCAAGCTCTCACTCTCCCACATCGGCACGATCATGTGAGTTTTTGAGCCTTCAAAGCATCGAAGTGATGGATCATAGTTTCAATTTGTTTATTTTGCTTCCATTAGTTTTTTATAAAATTTCAACTTATTGTACATCATATGAATCATATGAATCGGTTTTTTATCTTCGTGCAAAAATTATGAAAACTCCGCAAAGTTTCTCAAAAATTTCTAACTTGTCAATCGGAATTTGTAGAATAATTTTTGCTATGAACTTTTATAACCCTTCCAATTTTATTGCAATAAAGTGCAAAGTACAAAAATAGTCGAATTTTTTGCGTAATTTGAGAACTTGCAAAGTATTAAATCATTAGTAGGTAACATGTTTGCCAATGTTTAAGTAGGTTGGTGCGTGCTAATAGGCCATACGTTAGCTCAAATAAATAAACTCCCTAAACTAGTTCACGCTGAAGCTCACTCCCTCTATCCATGGCTTCCTCACTCTCTTGAAGCTAATCAGCTTACATTTTTAATGTTGATGTGACTTTATAATTTTTTTCGAATTTTTTATCGAAATTTCTTTAACTATTATTTTATATAGTAAATAGTATTAAGCTATGCATATGTATATGTATGTATTTACCACCACAGTAGGAGAGGTTATTATGTCGCCGGTACATGCTTGAAGATGTCGCAGATAGTGATGATGCCGAAGATGCGGAAAACGATGAAGAACTAGCGGAAAAACTAGATGCTGTAGCCACAAATGTTTGGTGGTGATGATGATGATGATGGTGATGGTGGTGTAGATGATGGGGAATCTGTGACTGTTGTTGAAAATGGAATTGTGGTGGCAACTGTGGTGGTTGTTGTGCGGGAGGTTGCAATATTTGCTGATGACAATTGTTGTGCAGGTGATGAACTTTGCAGCGACACTTGTCCAAAATCTGATAATTTGGTGAGGTATTCAAATGTTGCAAGTGACGCTGTGAATGCTCCAAAGAAAGTCTCGAATGCATTCGTCACGATTTTCACTCCCTCAATTCAAACCGACAAACGGCTGATACACAGCGAAGAGCTATACCAAATGCAGCTAATGTGCCTTTTTTAATGTAATGTAGCACAAACCGGTATTTTAAACGAATTACGAGCAAAAGATGCACTTTTTGTTTTGTTTTTTAACTTATAGTGTCCAACAGTAACGGAAACTTTTGGATTGTGAGTTGTAAATAGAGCCTTTAACATCTTCAGGCTTTCCACGTAGAATTATTATAAATATCCGGCAATGTATACATAAATACACTTACATACATATATACATACACGTATTCAAAGAACACAACGATTCACTAGTTCAATGACACAAATTTATGGTAGACACCAGCGACATTACTTATAGTAACGACCGAAATTGATATCAGCTCCTAAAGCGGAAAATACCAATTACGAAACTAGGAAACCGAAACATAACAACACATAGGAAGTGCAATTGATGTGCGAGTATGTATCGAACGTAAGGCGTCACGGCATAGAGAAAAAGGGGAGTAACGTTCCAACGATAGCGACAGTGATAGTGACACTGCCAGTGCCAGTGATGGTGACACTGACAACGACAGTGTACTTATGATAAGATAACGTCCGATTGTCTGACCTATACGACCCCAATCAACCGATTCACTGGTCGACCGACCGACCGACCGAAGGTCCGACCGATTAACCGAACGTTCGACTAAAACGAATTGCATACAACTACTAAGAACACTCCCGAATTTTATATGAGGAGATATTGTGAAGGTTGACGTTGGCAATGCTGTTTGATGATGGCAGTTATGATGGCGATGACGATGTCAATGTCGACAAGGTGTGGTAGATTCGAGTGTCCAATAGAGAGTGAAAGTTACACACTGCCGGGAGCGTCCACTTTCGATGCTAGCGGGCGCATCAGTTTACAGAAATGCAGAAATACGGTAGGTGAACAGCGGGAGTAATCGGCGAATGTGAAAAACGGTGATGCCCTCTTTCCAAGCACATAATGAATTCTAGGAGAGAGCGTTTGGTTAGATGAATAGTACACTAGCGCCTAGCAACCTTGGAGATGCGCGCTAACAACGTTTCACAACAACGGCGACGATGAACGGTAGAATTACAACTGAAACCAAACTCAAATGTTATCCTAGCAATAAGCCTCCGATATTAATGACGACGGCAAAGTAACATCAACAACAACGACGACGACGGCAATGAGATTTTTGCGAGGGTGAAGTGTTTATAAGGTTCAGCTCTTGGTGGTGATGGTGATGCTTTTCGGTCAGCGACGACGAAGGGCGCTATGTGCGTTATGATTTTCAGCGTGTTTACACCACCCCCAATCTATCGACAAGGCCAAGCTCAACGGCTTGCAAAACTCCTACCACTGCCATCACCACCAACCAACCAACCAACAAGGCCGCTTGTAGTCAACCACCTTTTACCTTTTTATTATATATGAGCTAAAATTCCTCCTGCCACCAATACGAGTACATTACTGCTGGTTGTCCATTACACAGCCTGCACATCTTAGTTCAACGTACAGAAGCTTTCATACCCACATATGTATGTATGCATGTATGGAAGTGAACAATACAAATAGGCTGCGAAATATCAGATTGCGTATACGCACTGCTTAACGGTAACAGCAGCGGCGCACACCGAGACTTCATGCTGATAGTTTCATCCTTCTCCAATCTCCAAGAAAAATAATACAGACACAAAAATAAGTATTTGAACGATTGCTGGGTGAGTTGTTTATTTTAATGGATTTTTGTTATGCAGCATTCTGCGTTAGCAGTTCTTTGCTCTGCGTCGTCGCAGCTAATTCCAGGATAATCATGACGGCAGTGAGTGCAGGCAGCGGAGTTATTAGCAGCGCGTAGCAAAAACGTCAACATTTATAACAATCCGTCAATCCAAAGAGGTCACTTGGAGCCTTAAATTGCCATCCTCTGGTATCACCACCATATCTAGCGCCCATCCACTGTGCGCCACCACATCGTTGACTGGATGTGGGTTGCTGGCAACCTAAAATACCATACAATCGACCAATCCGATGTGACCGTTGTGCGCGCGCCATGGTAAGCGCCTCCCCCTGCAACTAATGTACGTACATATGCATTCAAGGCACAATCAAACACACACATACACACAGGCACATCATATACGTAACTGTATTGGATTTACAGCATCTGTGCCGCGTTGCTGTGTGGATATGTGTTTGTATTCAGTTGTCAGCGCTACTCGATCTCTTTTCTTTTTCACTCCGCTGCTTGTTGCATGGTGTTGTCAGAGCAACAACAGATGTGTGGTGTTTCAACCCCGAGTTGTGAGATTTGTTTCCGGGCTAACGGTGGCTGATAGCTGGTGGCGATATGCAACGTTCTCTTGCTTGACATTTCAGCCAACCGTAAAGCCTGAAAGCGCCACTAAATAATAAGTGGCATAATGCCAAATGTGCCGAATTATGAAATTTTTGCAATGCGAATGTGTGTGGGTGGTACGAGGTACTCTCACATTCATACATGCACACACATGCATATACATATACATAGTCTTACGTATACATGCTTATCACCTGCTGTTTTTGTTTGAAGCTCACTTTT
Organism: Anastrepha fraterculus; assembly: GCA_037575425.1. Lineage (NCBI taxonomy): Eukaryota > Metazoa > Arthropoda > Insecta > Diptera > Tephritidae > Anastrepha > Anastrepha fraterculus. The sequence continues at coordinate 38,492 of JAYXIM010047113.1, read as the reverse complement.
AAATTCGCATTTTATACTCTTCTTTTCCATTTTGTTTGAGCTGTTCTTGTTTTCAAGGATAGGTATGTAACTATGTAATTTATTTTATGATGTATTTTTATATCGTTTGGTTTGTGGTATTTAGGATGTTATGGTCACCTATGTTGTGGTTTAAATAGCTTTAAAAATATTTTAATACGGTCTAAGATGAAAGTGCAATTTCAACGTAAATTTAATTGGACTGCGTGGTTGGAAGTTTGGATTTAATTCTTCAGTTCTCAGTGTCACCTGCAGATAACCGGAGTACTAATTTTTTTCTTTTTACTCCAAAGTTATTCTAAAGTAACAAAGACGTGGGCTTTATCTTCTATGTTCCTTTATCTAACACCTATTTTTAATACAAAAATATCCATTAATCTTAACTGTTTAACTTCAATCAAAACAAGTATGGGAATCTAAACGCAGTGCGGACTGAACTTTATATGCCCGCGCACATATTAGTAAAATTTAATTTCTGGAATCAAACAAACTCATGGACAGCATCAGATGGAAGAATCGAAATTCAGTATTAAAAACTGGGCGTGGTTTTTATCCGATCGGATTATATTTAAATCCAATTTAAATGAGGCACATAGCAGTATTGTACCTGAATATTTAGAAAATTTAATTGATTTGATAGAAGAAAATGCGCAATACCATCAATAAAAAATTGTCAAAAATCAACGCAATTTTTGAGGCTATATTTATTGGCTATAAAAATTTAATGGGCTATAAAACTGCATACCCAGATGGTTTCTACAAATTCTGATTAAAAAGTTGAACATTTTAATAAATTTTTTTTTTAATTTGTTAAATTTTGTACACAGTTTAGTGACTTATCAGGTTTTTGTTATATATTTAACCATATTTTTATAAAAAATTACGAAAAAAATTTTGTATGAAAAAATTGCGAATATTGTAAAAAAATGAATTGACCTCGTTACAGCGAGCACAAGTGTTCGTACATTGTCGGGCAAAACATATTTGGCTGGTTCCTATTACTCATACTATCATCTCTTGCACTGACAAATATTATTCTGAATATAATGAAATCATATACCTATATAAAGGAGAAGCCTTTTATATAGTCCACCCAATAATGGAAACACTGGGAAAGAATAATGAAAATGGCTTTTTTTAAGAATATTCTTCTTGGGAGTCAATATGCTTCTACATTCGCTTGAATCAATTTTTAAAGCACTTTTGCCACTCAGCAGGGGATACCTCCAAAACGAGTTGTTCAAAGGCTTCAACAGCTCCTTCCAGTGTTAAAAAAAAGTTGTACTCGCATTTTACTTTTGAAATGCAGGGACAAAAAAAAAATCATTGGGTGCCAAATCAGGGCTGTAAGGCGGATGGCTCATTAATTCGATATTTTTAGTGACCAAAAAGTTTATTTTCTGAGCCGATTAATTCTCTCAAAACTTTTGGCAAACAAATGGTTGTTTTCTACTCAAAACTGATTGATTCAAGTTAAGTTTCTTTAGTGGTATCGTTTCAACCTGACCAGATTTTCCAAAAAACAGACGATATGCGAATAACTTTTTTTGGATTAAAAAAAAATAGTTATAGCAATTCAAATCGTATTGATTATGAAGAATTACTTAATTTAGTCTTAAGGGCTTTGTTTAATTTTTTATGTTACATGTTAATAGGTTTATATTAATACTCACTTCAATATGTTTTGTCCCACACCATACAGAAATTTAATTAAACAAAATTTTCGACTCAATTTGGCTTGGGAATTAGAGAGTTAATGAATGAAGAAACATCCAAAATTACTTAAATTTTAAAAAATGTCTATATTTGCGAATTTAAATTTTACAGAAATCAATAAAAAGCGAATAACGCCAAACTCTTTGCCTGAAATTTCCAAGTTCGAATCGCAGGGAACGAAGTAGATTTATATTCGGCCGAAGACTGTCACTTTAACATCTTTCACCAAAATTGTACAAGTGTTACAACAACAACAGCGAAACTTCATAATATGCTTCATAGGGGGAAGAACTTAAAAACAAATTTAAATAAAAGGAATAAGGCATGCATTTTGGTATGGGGCCATACGAGGTATGTTCAAAAAGTGTCGCGAATTTTGTGTTTTTTCAAAAATTATTTATTTATTCATTAATATCTATTTTGTCCCCTTCAGAGTAATCCCCAAGCGATATTATGCACTTGTGCCAACGTTTTTTCCAATATTCGAAGCACGCCCTGCAATCGAAGAAAACGGTAAGCAAAACTTTTATCATTCGATCGAACTTGGCGCGCTTTCTGCGGTGCGCGTCTTTATCTCGGTCAATCGTAGCGGTAGCGTCGTCCATTGAGATGATTGGGCTTTGGCTTCGAGCGTCATGAACTATAAACCCACGATTCGTCACCAGGTATGACCCGATCTGGGGTAAATTCGGGTCGTCGTGGACTGGGTCCAAACAGTGACTCATTAGCAATGTTCACGCGATGCTGCTATTCTGGTTCGAAATTGAGCCAGGTTTTGGTACGAATTTTGCGACGATCCGGGCGTCTCATGCCCAGATCATTGAAAAAAATCGAATGAAACGAGCTTATCGATATGCCTAGGTCCTCAGCAACTTCTCTAACGGTGATTCGATGATTGGCCAATACCATTTTCTTCACTTCATCAATTTTTTCGTCTGTTGTTGAAGTGCTCGGGCGTCCGGCACGGTTTTCGTCGTTCACATCATCTCGGCCTCCTGAGAACATTTTGTACCACCGATAAACGTTGCTTTGGTCCAAAGTAGCTTCTCCGTATGACACAGTCAAAATGCATCCGCGCACTTAATTTCGTTTTTCACACAAAATTTGCTACAGGTTCTTTGATCCATCTGTTTGAATAGGTAAAAATCGAAGACGAGCCGAAACACGTGCAAGTAAAGCAGCTGTCAAGAATTAACTGAACATTCAAAATGGCCGAACTCGTCCGCATGAGTGTGAGACTTGAGTACCAACATATCGCCACAAAAAATCGAATTTCGAATATATGTAACCTGCGAAAATTCAAAATTCTCGATACTTTTTGAACATACCTCATATACATATGTGAATAATTTGAATACGGACATTCGGTTTCTACTTAGGTTTTGCGATAGACAAATAGAAACAAATATTTTTTATAATGTGAATAATTTGAATGCGGTATGTCTTTTTAAAGCTATACAAAATTTTTATGTACGAGGGTTACTAATTAAGTTTTTCAGACGGATAAGTAAAAAGAAGTATTATTATAAGTGGAATAATTTTAATATGGTATGCACTTTGTTTTGGAGCTGCTATATAATTTTTTTACATTGTATAAGAGGGCGATAACTTAGGTTTTGAGATATACAAGTAAAAATAAAATTTGCAACATTATCACAGGTACCGTCACACCAGTCGTATGTGAGGTATGTTTCCATTAACACCATAACATTCCTCCTTCTCGGCTGATTTCCACCTTGGAACCACTTTAACATTTCTGGAAGGTGGAGTCGCTTTTATGTCTATTGACATAACAGGTTCCTGCGTCCAGGTTCCACCCTGGTGGGCTTATGGAGACTTTACGCCACCGTTGGTATCTACTCCTCTTACTGCGTTCATAAATGGTTCTGGAGGAAATGAAAACATCGGAATATATGCAAGAGTTCGGGACTTACAAACTATTGTCTTGCCTTCTGCTTGATAGTGTAGTGAGTGATTGATTCAAACGTCCGTATCTGTCGTTGTTCTATCTAAAACAGTTCATCTCCACTGCCAAACTGCTGCTGTTTCTGTTGTTGCGGGCTTTCCTCCCACAATCAATGTGGTTAAGCCTCAATACGACTCTAGCTGCGAACGTTTTTACGGCGTTCTATTTAGTGATGGACGAGCACATATTCAGGGCAAGTCTTGTGTTAGGCGGCGGATGTTCGAATGATTTTTCACTAAAATGTTTGCAGTGAAAGGCCACGGGTTCTGCGCTCTCAACTATATTCGAGCAACTGTGGCAAAAAGGGCCGTCAGCGAGCTGGATATGATGTGGGTAGAAGAAGCCGTGTTCCGTGAGTATGTCGAGTTTGTTAATAGTCGATATCGCCATACAGCCTCGAAATTTGGTATAAGCTTGTACGTCCACCGGCTTTTGGTTCACTATTACCACTTTATTATTTAGTATAGTCTCCCTGAACATCAATACACTTGTTCCAACGAGATTCCAATTTATAAATTATAAAAAACGCTTCCACAGCTGTTGTGTCCTCATCAATTGATGAAAAACTCTTTCACCAAATCTGGAGAATACGGTGGATGCTCCAATAATTGGAATTTAATTCATGGATTTTAGTCACTGTCAAAATGCTCTTGCACTGCCCTGATGCAAAATAATTTTTTTCTTTTACAAACTGGGTCTTTTTAACGAACTTTTTCCTACAGCTGACCTAAAAGGTTACAATAATATAATATTTAGAATGTATTTTTTTACTAGTCTGCAATTAATCCACAAACGAAATTCCTTTCGCATCCCAAAAAATGATGCTAATACCTTCTTGGCCGATTTCTGGACACGAACTCGTTTCAGAGCCGAAGAACCAAACCGCTATTTAGCTCCTTTTTTTGATTTAGCATCATGTTGATAGACCCAAGTCTCATCCATAGTGATGAATCGACGCGCAAAATCCGCTTTATTCTTTCGAAAACGCTCTAAATGTTGCTCAGAAAGTCGCATTCGAATGTGTTTTTGTTTCATTGTTAGCAAATGCGGCATCCAATGTGCATCATACAGCTTTCTAGAACCCAATACTTCAGTCAAAATATTGTTTACACTGTCCAATGAGATTCCTAGGGCTTCTACTAAATTTCTTTCAGTCACTCGACGATTTTCCAATACGATTTCCTGTATTTTTTCAACGATTTTTGGTGTTGCTACTGTCCTTGACGGGGATCGTCTTTTAGGCTTGTACGATCACGTTTAAATTCACCAACCTATCTCTCTACAACATTAATTGATGGCGAAAGTCCTTGTACACTTTCGTTCATAAATTTCCTTTTTCCTTTGATTTTAAACCTTCCAGAAATAAAAATTCAACTACTGCACGATACTTGATTTGTTCCATTGTAGAAAATCGATATTAAATGACTTGTAAACAAAGAATGAATTGACAGATTGCAATGAAACTGGATATATTATATGTTCAAGTGAAGAGTGTACGAACATAACAAAAAATTTAAGCTAGTAGCAACGCCCTCTAGTGAACAGCAACACTTATTGATCGCCCTAGTACTCATATAATATAATATATGTATATATCAATATATATATGTGTATATATATACTTATGTATATATATATATATGTATTGTGGTATGCGTTTTGATGCTATTTGACAAATGGAGGGATCTCAGTTTTGCGCCGCCTCCGAACGGCAATGGGTTTTTATGAGGAGTTTTTTATGGCACAAATATACTCGAAGGTTTGCCATTGCCTTCCGAAGGGCGACCACTGTTACAAAAAACCTTTTCTATTATTTGGTGTTTCATGGCCGAAGATTCGAACCCGGGTATTATCATGCACCAACCCATTCGCCTACAGTGGCCGCCTGCAACACTAAAATGGTAGACCTGACCTCATCCGCCGTGGGAATACTGCAAAAAACCTACTAAATATAATCCAATTTTTAAAAATCCAGACACGACATAAAACAGACAGAACACAATCCCGACTGGACAAAATACAGATAAAATCCAGACAAGGTACAATGCCGAGAAAGAACTTGAATTTTTACATGTTCCACAATGCAAGTAATGTAGCTCACAAAAAAGAGCAAAGGGGAAGTTGCTGTAAGGAGGTAATTATTTATTGCACATACGAGGGTCGCTATTTTTATTTTTAGCCTTGAACGCTTGTAGTGTTGTAAGGCGCTATCTTCATTGTAATGCATTGGCCGCATTGACATTATTTTACTAGGTAAATTTTATGCACTATTTTTGAGTGGAGATAGAAACTAATTCCCTTAAAATATAAAAATAATTTATTTGATTTATTTCAAGAAGTCAAAAAAAGATTATTTCAAACTGGCTACTAAAACTAAAGAATAATGAAAATATGAACATAATTAAATTACAAACTTACATTTACTAAACTAAAAGATAGAGTTCAATAGTGCAGAATTTTTTTCTTTGAAACTTAGAAATCTAGGAAGTAAGAATTGGAGATATCATTAAAATCACGAAGAGCACGCTCAACAGCACAATTTCGAGCAAAATGTGTATTGAACTTATTTAAATAGAAAAGAAGGGCGTTACCAAGAATTCTGGGTAGTGTAAGAAAAAATTGGTTTTGGGGTAAAATAAATTCATAATTTTCTCGGTAGATGGCTATAGTGATCGATATCTCGTAAAGTATCGATCAAACAATTTAAAGTTTTTGCTCGTTGTTAAGGTAATTTGTTTTGCTTTTTTTGTTTGTTAACAATGGAAGTCAACAAAGAGAAAAACTAAACACTTTACAATTTTTCTGAAAATGTGAATGGTGCCGACTGGTGTAACAGCTAATTACGTGCAATTGTAGTTTCGTCGATTCCTTTAAGCATTTCTGATGTTAAAGATGCACCTCGAACAGGCAGGCCCGCATCAGAAACAATGGAAGTAGACCTGCATGTTAGTAGTCGCAGCATCGCCCAGGAGCTAAAGATCGACCAACAGTTTAAAACCATTTGCACAAAAATTTTACGCAACAATATTGGATTTCTTTTCCCACAAACTAATAATTTGAAGCAGAAATCAGCAATAAATTTTGAAAATAAATAAAGCGGTGCTTTATTTTGTCTGTATTATGTGTGATCGAGATTTCGCCAAGCGCCCCATCCGAATCTACAGATGTTGCTCCTTTCGTCAACCATTTGTTTTGATCGATAGCACATGCTATAGCTCACTCTTACGCAGAAGTGAAGAAATTAATCGATTCATGGATCGTGTTGATGAGATGTTCTTGCAGTGCGGAATTAGCGCGCCACCCTTATAAAAAGTTTTCTGGCTTCTTTTATGTTGGTAATAGCATGACCCCTCATTCGTTGTTAAGGTTATGTCTACCAAGTGTATCTATTCCCCCATAGATACTCTCTATTTCTACACAACTACAACCAATGAAATGTTTTTATCAAACTCTGCTTTTGGAAATGAATGAATTGACCATGGAATATTACTTGAATATACTTTGATGAGTTACTATCAAAATATCACAAGTGAAAACATATTTTCCTGTTATTCTATTATGAAATTGTAAACGTAGATAAGAGAGAGCACAAATCATGTGTACGGATTCATATTGTCCTGCGAGTTGCCTCTAGATGTGTGATTTTGATCTCTGATAACTTTGTGTATTTATTTAGCAAAAGGGTGAGTTATACAATACAAAAATATGATTTCCAGCGCACATTGAATTTAACACAATAAACATTTATGTATGTATTGTACATATGTACGAGTATATGTATGAGGGGGCAAAAGCAAATCTTAGATGGTATCTAAATCAATTGATGTTTGGACGAACAATTAAAAGAAACCAAACATGTGTACTGCTTGATCGCTTTCACAGCAAATAAAATTAAAAGAAAAGCAAATAAATATAAAAGGTGAAAAACGCACGTGCTTGTCTCATTTCGAGTCCTGGCTGAGTTTACTTGCATAAAACAGTCATCCCATATAAGAAGCGTACAAAGGTGTAATCTTCTTTTAATAGCAGGTTTTTGGCATACTTTTTTTTCTATATACTCGTTGCACATTCTCCGTATTTAGATTAAATTTTAAGCTGTTCTGCACTAATGGTTTAATGACTCGTTGCCCAATTTAATCAATGCGAATATGTTAAGTTCGCATCCTTTGATACACTACGAACTTAAATAATCTCTAGTATGTAGAATTTGTAACAAAGTTTAGGGTAGTAGCGGGCACTGTGTCATAAAATAGGAAACAATTTGGTGAAAAAACCTATATTCTTTGCAGTTAAGATTAGATTTTTCGGTGTCACAGGAACAGAAGAGCGCTGGGACCTAGGAATTAAAAGGTGACCAGATAGCAATGATAGTTCTTCCAATTTTTATGTTTGAGTAGCTGCAAACATTACCAATGATATCCAGTTTGCCATTTCATTATGCACCGTTTCACACTAGATGAACACATGGAAATATACAATATATATATATAACTGGCGCTTATACTCTTTTTGGGCGTTTGGCCGAGCTCTTCCTGCTAATTGCGGCGTGCATCTTTTGTTGTTGTTTCATCGAGGGACCTACAGTTTTAAGCCGACTCCGAACGTCAGATATTTTTTATGAGGAGCTTTTTCATGGCAGAAATACACTCGGTTTGTCAATGCCTGTCGAGGGGCGACCGCTATTAGAAAAAACTTTTTTTCATTTTGGTGTTTCACGGAGATTCGAATCTACGTTTTTCGAATTCAGTATGGTAGTTACGCACCAACCCATTCGGCTTCGGCAGCTAGGGAAATTATTAAAATATATTATCGATATTCGAAGATCTGCATTGTGAGCCAAAAACCATCTTCTCAGAGGAGCCCGAATCGATGCAAGGTTACTTAAACGCAGTTGTCGAATAAGCCACGGCTTCGGCCTATATGTGAATGTTCTCATCACAGAGCTCCTTTTACTTTTCACGAGATAAAAAATACTGAGGGCTCAACCCCCCTAAATAGGGGGCGCTCCGTTGATACTGTTTGACAGGGTCAAGTACCAAGGATTCACAGAGATCTAATTTGGAAGGATAAAATTAGGAAGGCAACAGTTGCCTTGTATGGATGTAGGCATGCCACTGGCAAAATACGGAACCTCTCGCCTTATATTTTGGCTATTTAAGACTATAATAATTCGGCCACTGTAGCCGAATGGTAGGTGCGTGACTACTATTAGGGAGTGTGTATGTTTGAATCTCCGTGCATGAAACAGCAAAATAATAGAAACGGTTTTTTCTAATAGCGGACGCCCGTAGGCAGGCAATGGCAAACCTCCGAGTGTATTCTGCCATGAAAAAGCTCCTCAAAAAAAAAAAAAACATTTCCCGTTCGGAGTCTGGAATGCCTGGCTTTTCTTTCGAACGCCTCCGAATACTCCGAAATTAGGCTCATTTGAGTACCTGACCAAGGGATATTACGGGAAATTGCTGAGTGAATGAGCTAGTTAGTTAGGGGATTCGTGTGTTGGTTTCTCCACGAAATGAGAGGATTGGGGTTGGTGGGCTTCGTGTCAACTCAACGAGCGCAGTGCAAGTACACCAGCAACGTTGTACTGATTACGATTGGTCTGGGGGCACACAAGGAATGTTCTAAGGTTAACAAAGCCGCAGATTCGAACAAAGTCGAATTTTGTGGGAACCCTTAACGGACATTGCCCGCTAGGTATGCATGCGGTGACACTCGGCATTACTTCGATTCTTTTTTGCATCATCTCAGTATCTTCTCGTCAGCAGTCCAGATATCGCGGATATCGCCAGCGGATATAGAAGTCTTAGATATTAACCCCCTGATGAATTTCATGAGTAGTATGAAGCGACTAAGATATAAAAAACTCTTGGCTGCTTGTCAGTCTGCCACTGTGATTTTCTTTATTGGAAAAGCTTTGAAAGTCGCTTGACTATCTGAAACTTTTTCGATAAAAGCGCCTAAAGCCTTTAGCAAGTTATATGTTGATGTAGGCTGAGACTGCTTGAGGCTCAGCTCAAAGCAAGGTAGGCATAAGTATTTCTACAAACTTCATGGGCATGGGAATCTTCTGTGTAACTAGCGCCCAAGTTTTCAATTTTTTTATTGTGGCTACTCAGAAATCTGATATGCATTTTTTGAAGTGCTGAAAGGTCATGAGTGGACTCTATTCCTTCTTCATATTTGCAGCTTTTACAGAAATCGCTAAGCGGGGCTTCAAGCATGATCAGTAGTACAGTGCAGCGCGAGTATTTTTGAGAGCCTAACGTGTGCTTATCAGATTCTTGAATTCCTGAAATACAACACAAATTCACGGGACCCAATACAGATTGAGGCTGTCTAGAGGCTAAATAGAGAATATGACAAATTTATTTCTAGACTGTTTTTTTCCTCTGAATTCATTTCAATGCATAAACATGATGGAAAAAACCATTTATAATGAATTATATTAGGAAAATAATATTGGGGTACATTTTTTTAAATTTTAAAATTCAAGCAGTTCTAAGGTATTTAATTAAAAATGCATTTATTTATTTTAATGAAAGAAGGCAAGTAAATACTACATTATAAATATTTCCATTTATGTTCGCAAATCGACCACTGTGCAGCCGCTGTTCGATGCCCGCAAATCGCCTTTATTGTACAAAAGCAAAATTTTGCGTTGTGATTGTAGGTAAGTCTATAGTAGAAGCATCAACAACAAATGAAAAGCATCATCCGAACATACATATAGCGCACGACGGGAGGTTATTAGCGAGTCGACGAGTCGCTGAGTCGCTCACTCGTCTCTGTCAATGAGCAAGGGCAGGGGTATCAGTTACCAACTACTTGAAAAAAGTGCGTATAATTTGGTGGGGTGGAGATTTGTAATAAAATCAAGTATCATCACTGACAACAATATTGATTGAGAAGTGCCAAACAACACAGCAAACATATGCACATACATACGCACACATAAGTGTGGCATCAACAATTATCGTGTTTAAATCGCAAAACCCTTATTAAATAAATCTCTATCTTGCTCAGCTACATCATAGTAGGGTAAGGCCAATTTACCTATTTCATATTCATGTTTGTATGTCTGTAAGCCGGAATGCGTACCTGAAGGCTTTGTGCCACTGATACTATAAGTAATGAAATCTATACGAAATGAAACTGTGAAAGCAATGCTCGCTGAACAGTGGAAAGGACAAAACCAATGTGGTATTTTCGAAATAAAAATATAATAATTACACGCTAGCGAAACTGGTGATCCGCTCATCTGTAGCCCACCATATTACTGCCGCGCGCATGGTGTCATAACAAATAGAGTAACCCTTCACAGCCCATCACGCACAAAGAGATACATTTGTGTCATTCTACACCACTCATTGCTGTTGTTATTGTTTTTGTTGTTTCGAGTACCGCATTGAAACGTATCTCTGTACATTTATATATGACGCACGTGTGCAACGCTGGCTGTTGCAGCCCGCAGCGCGATTGTTGCAGGTAAGATTCATTACAAATTAAGTCCTTTTAATTGTGATATCAACAATAAACAAAACGAACTGGGAGCCACACATCTAAACAACGGATGGATGAAACGAAGCGAGCAATACAACGGTTGAATTGGTGATGTGGTACAGAATACCAAGCCAATCCGTTTTGTACTCGTAGCTGCAAGTGTATTGCAGTTGAAAGTTGCTGGTCGGATTACTTAATGCTTCATTGATAATTGTTTGTCCAGCATTTTTTTGGTTCCAAAGATGACTACTATGAATAGTAGGTGGTACTGTTAGTGCAGCTGCACTCTTTGGAGAGATAAAGAAGAAATAACATTTTCAGAATGCTGGAATAATCTCTTCCAAATTATGAATGCTACTGAGCTTAAAAATATACATAGAACAAATTGAAAGTAAGCTGAAGTAGCTTCCACACTGACTCTTCAAATTTAGTCTATTTGAAAATAAGCGTGAGTGGATAATCTGAAATAAGAGTCAATAACAAGCTTTCAATACAAAAATTAATTTTGGAAACGAAACGAAAAAAAATTTGAATTTCTTGAGGGGTAAGGCCACATCATGCAAATCAGACAGTTAAGACAGTCAGTCAAGACGCACAACACAAATTGGAGTAGAAGCTCGCCTGAACTCAAAGGTTGGACGCGCGAATCACGTAAAAATATTGCGTTAAATTGTTAATACAAGGATTTATTGACAAGTTTTGAAAATATATTTGTTTCTTATTTAATTCTTATAATTTTTTTACAAAAATATAGTACGTTCTCCTACAAAAACCACATAAACCCAAGCATAAAACATTTTAAAAACTGAAAAAAAAAACTAAAATTTTTTTAATCAAAATTTTAAGCTTTTTAATCATTATTTTTAATCTGTACTATATAAGTAGAAAAATTTCGAGTACGCAGTTTTATAGTCCATTGAATTTTGGTAATAAACTGCAAGATTTAAATTGCGTTGATTTTTGACATTTTTTTTTTGCTGCCGTGTGTATTTTCTCCATATTAAAAAAATTTCGAGCATTAGTTATTAGGAAGAAAATAAAAGTTTCAAAAATCAATAACTCAATTGGCTACAAAACCGCATACTGATTTTTGTTGAATCTCTTAAATTATGTACAAAGGTTGAATCTATCAGCTATTTGGTTTTTGTTGCAGAGTGAACTTCATCTTCTTCTTTATATATATATAATTGGCGCGGACACCATTTTTGGGTGTTTGGCCGAGCTCCTCCTCCTATTTGTGGCGTGCGTCTTGATGTTGTTCCACAAATGGAGAGACCTACAGTTTCAAGCCGACTCCCAACGGCAGATATTTTTATGAGGAGCTCTTTCATGGCAGAAATACACTCGGAGGTTTGCCATTGCCTGCCAAGGGACGACCGCTAAGAGAAAAATCTTTTTTTTTCCTTAATTTTGGTGTTTCACCGAGATTCGAATCAAGGTTCTCTCTGTGAATTCCGAATGGTAATCACGCACCAACCCAGGGATGGTTAAATTTCAAGGGCCGATGTTGAATGTGAACCACACCTAAACGTCAAGTTCTTTTCTGCATATCATTTGACATTTTTCAATTTCAGACTAACTCAATTTGAACCATGGAAAGATACACAATCGAGCAACGCGTTAAAGTTATTCAGGCTTATTATGAAAACGGGCGTTCAAATCAAAATGCATATCGCGCTCTTCATCTTCATGATGAGACACATTTTCACCTCAGTGGATTCGTCAATAAGCAGAATTGCCGCATTTGGACGAATGATAAGCCAAGAGTGATTGCCGAAAAACCAATGCACCCACAAAGAGTGACTGTTTGGTGCGGTTTATGGGCCGGCGGCATCATTGGGCCGTATTTTTTCCAAAATGAGGCCGGTCAGGCAGTTACTGTGAATAGTGTTCGCTATCGTGAGATGATAACGAACTTTTTATGGCCCGAATTGAAAGATATGGATGTGGACGATATGTGGTTTCAACAGGACGGTGCCACTTGTCACACAGCTAACGAAACAATGGCTCTTTTGCGCGAAAAATTTGATGGTCGAATAATCTCACGTCGCGGCGATGTCAATTGGCTGCCAAGATCATGTGATTTGACACCGTTGGACTTCTTTCTTTGGGGTTATTTGAAAGAAAAGATGTACGTCGATAAGCCAGCAACAATTCGAGAGCTAAAGGATGAGATAATTCGGCACATTAACGGCATAGAACCTCAATTATGCCTCAGCGTCATCGAAAATTTGGACCATCGGATGGAGGTGTGCAGCCGAGGCCGCGGTGGCCATTTGGCCGATATTCTGTGCCATACGTAATTGAGCCATACCAATATTATCATAATAAAGAGAAATGACAATAGTTTCCTAAAAAAATTGTATTTTATTCAAAATCAACACCGGCCCTTGAAACTTAACCACCCTTTATATAAAAATGAATGTTTGTCCGTACGTAATCGATTAACTCAAAAACTACTGGACCGATTATTATAAAAATTGGTATGGATATATTGTATGTATAGTATTTCCACGGAGAAGGTTTGTAGAATATGCTCATTGATTCCAGAACAACGCATTGCGTTTGACAGAATTATGCGTGCAATCACAGAACAAAGCGGTGGACTGTTTGTCATAGAGGTGCCCGGTGGTACAGGCAATACTTTTCTTCTTTCACTAATTTTGGTAACCATACGATCTCAAAATAATATTGTACTGGCTATTGCATCATCTGGAATTGCGGTAACTTTTTTGAATGGTGGCCGAACAAGCGGTTGGAAACGCTTGACCGTACACTGCGAGATTTGAGAGGAAACAGACGGATCTTCGGTGGCGCACTCATTTTATTGTACCACGTTCAACACCCGCTGATGAACTTAACGCATGCCTTAAATCATCAGTTCTATGGCGTCGTTTATAGAAATTGACTTTGAAAACTAACATGCGTGTACAACTACAACGGGATGCATCGGCTGGAAATTTTGCAAAACAATTATTGGATATTGGAAATGGGCGAATGGAAAGATCACAGAAAGCATCGACGAATTGGTGCAAAAACTTTTCCCAAACATTGCCTAAAACTACAAAAACCATCAGTGGCCAGTACGCGTGCTATATTAGCGGCCAAAAACATCGATGTCAATACCATCAACTTCACCATTCAGCATGGAATACCCAGTGAAACGACAACATATAAGTCCATCGATACTGTAGAGAATCAAGACGAGGTTCTCAACTATCCCACTGAATTCTTGAATTCGCCGCACGTTCTTACATTGAAAATTGGCGTACCCATCAATCTTCTTCGAAACATAAATCCATCACCACTTTGCAACGGAACCACACTCTCGGTCAAGAAAATGATGAACAATGTTATCGAGGCAACAATTTTGACTGAAAAATTCAAAGGTGAAGACGATAGCTTCGCAATGATTATTAACCAATCACGAGGACAATCGTTATAAATGTGTGAATTATATTTCACGTGTCGGAAGGGCTTCTCATTTATTCGTCTACACACCAGATGGAAAAACAAGAAATATTGTCCACAGCACTTCAGTAAACATCGAATTGAAACTAAACTTTGTAATGTCACAATTTTTTCGAAATAAACAAAATCAATAAAATGGTTTAGAATGAATTGAATATTTGTGTACTGATTTTTCTTTAAATTTATTTTAGTTGTTGGCGTAGCAACGCGCGCCGGGTACAGCTAGTTTTATATAAAAATAATAAATAACTAATAAATAATATTGTGAATTCAGGTGTATATATTAGACGTACAACTTATTCACATTGTTTTGCGTCGTCTACGGGTATACCTATGTAATGAACTTTAAAATACATATACCAGTATTAAAAGAGAAGAAAATTTTTGAAATGGCGGAGGCAGTTCTTCGGGGACATTTATTCATAGTTGGTGTGATAAGCACCGCAATTTTTATTGAAAGCAAATAAATGAAGACTTTTTAATGTTTGATATAACGTAGCCGCCTTTGAATATAAACAAAAACTTATCTTAATTTGTCAAATCGATAAAAAAATGCTACTTCGCTCTGGGTGGAATGCATTTCAGAAGATTTGTACCACAACTTAGGCGACTCAGTGGAAAATTGGTTTGAAGAAAGACGCGAATGAATATACAAATACTATCCTCTGCGCTCTGCTGCAGCGCTATCTTCAAATAATCGTAACTTTTCTAATTATTGAAACATTTTTATCGGAAACATTTTCATTGATGATATAATAAAAAAAAACCATAAAAAATAAACCAACGAAACGCATAGGCACCAGTGATGAAAATTGGCAAAAAGGACACGGATAATTAACTTTTGAATATAATACACTTTCAGCTCGATACACTTTACCCCACGTTTTTACAATTTTTGGATGCGCCCTAAGCAAAACGATTTCTTATTCTCTTTGGTTTTATCAACGACCTCGAACCTAATCACTTACCACTGGGCCATTTCTTCATATTTCTCAAATTTGGAATCAATAAATTAAGGCAAGAGGAAATGCGAATAAATGTCGGATGAGACATATTTTTTACCTTTGCGATTTCCGACTGTACATCGAGTTGACATCAGCTAAGATGAGGGTACAATAGCTATTTTTACTCTAGTATTTCTTCATATATGTACTAATTTTTATGTTTTATTAGACAACCAAATTTATCTGATTTTTAGGAAAAGGAGCGCCATAAACTGAGCGGCAGCGATGATAATTACAAGGTGACGCAAAATTAATCCCCCTATCGAAAGATTTATAACTTTTGCAAATGGCGTCGTACGTCAATCATATTTGGCATTCGAAAACTAGACAGCTGCAGTATACAAACAGACAAGCAATGGAATGCGTAAATGTTAAAATAAAGATTTCGATCACTCAAATTGGCATAGTCAATTGTTGAGTTGAATTTTTGCGGTATGGTAACTTTGCTCAGAAATAACTCTTCTTTCTAACTTGTCTTCCTGTTTATTATTTTATTTTATTTCAATACTTACATTAATCTAACCTATCTTTTCTTTTTTCTTTATAAAAGTTGGCTATTTTTTCTCTCAGTTGCCTCTCGTAGGACCTCCAAAATATGCCACAGAAATATGACTCTTACTCTATAAGATTATTTGATACGAAACTTGCTCATTTTTTAGATGAGAGCGTACTTTAATCGCTCCTTTTTTGATATGACAATCAAACTGCATAAGGGTGCCGATGAACAGCCGATCCGCAAAAGCTGAGCGCACCAGTAGCTTCTAATGAAGAAAACACACTTTATATATCAAAGACATATTTTTTTTTGCATCATATTACATACATATGGCTAAAAATGTAATCAAAATTCATTAAATTCATTCTAATAACCTATGCCAAAAAAATTCATTTCAACGGAAAGAGTTGTACGAGGTCTCAAAAAATAGCTAATAAAGTTTACTTTAAGATACAAAATGAAAAATTTAAAAATATTGGATCCGCCATTTCGAAATTTGGAAATCTAACACCAGATTTGTAATCAGCGACCCAAAAAACCCCCGAGTAATAAATTTTAAGTGGATTTGAGTAGTTTTAAAAAATTAGCCGCCATGTTGTGGCCGCCATCTTGGATTTTTAAAGTTTTTATTTTGTATTTTAAAGTAAACTTTAATAGCTAAATTTTGAGACCTCGTACAACTCTTTCCGTTGAAATGAATTTTTTTGGCATAGGTTATTAGAATGAATTTAATGAATTTTGATTACATTTTTAGCCATATTAAATGAGCCATCTTGAATTTCGTTTTTGGCCACTCTGCATTGAAAAGTAGATAAAAAGAGCTAAATTTTAAGCCCTATTAGAACTCTCTAGGTCAAAAGCATTTTTGGATGGATAGGGGTCTCCCGTTGAGAAAGAATGCCCCATATATATGTATTTATACATACATATACATATATATTAAATTTTACAGTTGTAACAGTGCCGAACATGGATGAAGGGAAACACCATAAGTTTACCTAAACAGGGTAAGATCGTTGAAGCAACAATTCTTGGTCGGACAAAACCGAGTCATTATGTATTGTACGTACGTAGAACCACCAACAGTTTCGGGAATATTACAGTAACTTTTCTGCCGCCAACATGCAAAGCGATTGGCCGAATGATACTTAACTATGTAGCTCTAATTTGGGTGCTGGGTATTAGTAGAATACAGTAGGCGGGATGTCTTCTGATGTCGCCCGAACACCATTTCCACAGTGAGATTTTTATATTCTCCGCCAAAGAGAGTAATTATTATTTGCTGGGTTGTTACCGCAGTGACCACCGGTTGCGCTGTTACGATGAACGATGAACATTATCGTGACTTGATACTAAACCTTTTATGATCTGGACTAGACGACATGATCTTGGACCAATAGTGGTTTCGACAAAATGGTGCCGCTTGCCACACAGCGGATGCAACAATGACCCTATTGTAAACAAAGCTCAAATTTCCGCCGAGATCTAGCGATTTAACACCACTGGACTTTTTTATCCGGACTACGTAAAAAATATGGACTATGGTCTGAACAATGAAATCAAACGCGTTACAAATATATACAGCCCGAACAATACCAAAAAGTTATGAAAAATTTTGATATGCGCATCCTGTGCTGTGAAAGGAGTTGCAGTATAGGCATTTAACGGATATTGTGTTTCCTTCATAATGCCGTGGACTAAAAAACGTGATGAAGTAAAAAAAGTCATTTCGACATATTTAGTTATTTTATTTGTAAAAAACAATTTAAAAAAATTGCGGTCTTATTGGACAATCCTATATTTTAGTTTGTACAATATTTGTGTGAATTGGCGTTTAAACCCGTTTATGGTGTTTGGCCGAGCTCCTTCTTCCCTTCTCCAACTTGTGAAGTGCGTCTTGATGATTTTCCACAAATGGAGGGGAGATCATTTCCTGGCAGAAATATACTCGGCGGCTTACCATTGCCTGACGAGAGGTGACCGATATTACAATAAAAACATTTTCTATTATTTGGAGTTTCATGCCCACAGCGTGTTTCGAACTTCGGCACTACCGGAATGTAGTCATGTCCAACCCCTTCGACTACGGCGAATCATAAGTTACTCATAAATGCCAAATAGTCTTTCAATTTGGTTTTGAGAACAAATTTAGAGTGGGAGAAGTCTAGACCTATAGATTTTGCGAAAAAGTCGAACTCTGATAAAGTTTTGTTGGTAGAAAGATTACCATTAAACGCCATCGGCTGAGGTTTTTTCTCGGAACATTGAACTGCAACCTCTCAAGCTGAGAAGGGCAGTCAGCCCGGCCAGTGGCAATGCCAGTTATAAAATATACGACTAAGAGAATTCTTCTATTATTTAAAAACCCGATTTGTAAACTGATCAAATGGCAGTGAGAATCATATGACGAAATAAGTGTGTGAAATTTAGAAAAGCGAAACGGAGAAAATTTTTCTGAACTCTTTCCGAACTTTTTATGCGAACAGCAAGGTATAATCTCCAAACAAACACAGTATGTTCTAATTTAGACGAATAAAGACCGTGAACAACTTCTTAAGTTTGTGTATTGGTCTGAGAAAGTAGAAGAGTTTCTCCATATAAATATAGTTGAGCTAGTTATTGCATAATTAATATGTATGCAAAGCTAAAGTGAGCCTAGTAACAACATAGGAACGCAAACTTCTTGACCCAACGTACTATCGCGAGGCAATCAATGACTTTGCTTGAGTCACGTTAGCTCGACAGTCGGTTCTTTCGTTACCGCAACGACCTGGATTTATATCCGGCCAAGGACTGTTACTCCAGCAGCATTCCAAATATATGTATATTTATGCTAAAAAAACAACAACAACATAGTTTGAGTCAATTATTCCACTATTGATGGCAACACTTAGGGCATCACCTTTCAGAGCAGCAATTAGTAAGACTGCTACAATAGGGGAACAACCAACTTATTGCCTTGACCATACCAGTTCCACCAGCACTCAAAGTTTACAATAGAGAAATTGTTATTGTTTAATGTGCTTCATGTATATAGCATGTAATTCATTTACAGGTTAGGCTAGGTTGAAGCGGCTGTCCACTGTGGGGCACACTCAGGCTTATAGCCTATTGTGATGGGAACTTTTTCTTATCTCTCTTAAAACCAGTGTATATTTTTCAAACATTTTAGAAGATCCCTGATTTCTACAGATTTCTAAATCATTAAAGAATTGTTTACCTAAAATGGTAGATCTACGTCTGGATAGAGCAGAACAATGGCACAGAAGGCGCGAGTAAGAAAATGAATATATTTTAGTTTTGAAGTATGGTATTCATTATAAAGGGTGGTTAAATTCCAAGGGCCGATGTTGAATGTGAACCACACCTAAACGTCAGGTTTATTCTGCATTTTATTTGACATTTTTCAATTTCAGACTAATTCAATTTGAACCATGGAAAGATACACAATCGAGCAACGCGTTAAAGTTATAGGCTTATTATGAAAACGGGCGCTCAAATCAAAATGCATATCGCGCACTTCATCTGTTTGGTGCGATTTCCATTTATTTTTTCCAAAATGAGGCCGGTCAGGCAGTTTCTGTGAATAGTGTTCGCTATCGTGAGATGATAACGTGCTTTTTATGGCCCGAATTGAAAGATATGGATGTGGACGATATGTGGTTTCAACAGAACGGTGCCACTTGTCACACAGCTAACGAAACAATGGCTCTTTTGCGCGAAAAATTTGATGGTCGAATAATCTCACGTCGCGGCGATGTCAATTGGCTGCCAAGATCATGTGATTTGACACCGTTGGACTTCTTTCTTTGGAGTTATTTGAAAGAAAAGGTGTACGTCGATAAGCCAGCAACAATTCGAGAGCTAAAGGATGAGATAATTCGGCACAATAACGGCATAGAACCTCAATTATGCCTCAGCGTCATCGAAAATTTGGACCATCGGATGGAGGTGTGCCGCCAGGGCCGCGGCGGCTATTTGACCGATATTTTGCTCCGTACGTAATTGAGCCATACCAATATTATCATAATAAAGAGAAATGACAATAATCTCTTAAAAAAATTGTATTTTATTCAAAATGAACACCGGCTTTGAAACTTAACTACCCTTTACAAATAATTTTCGAAAAATTGAACTTACCTGTGACTGTAATAAATTGTGGTGTACCGTCGTCATCGTCCGTCGGTTGCGTTTGCAGCAGTGTCACTTGGCCGTTGGCAACTTGTTGTGCCAGGTCAACGTTTTCCTTAATTGCACTTAAATCTGACATATCGCCATGCACCTCACTACCCGTCGAGTCAGATGCATCCATGGGTACCACGACGCTAATAAGGGCAACGCCTTCATTTTGATCGTGAGTCACCAGTTTCTTTTGCTGTTGCACACCCAAAATGGTAACATAAATTAATCAAAGTAAAATTCACATACACACATGCACTCACGCATGTGTGTGAAGAGTTTAAAACTTCTTACCTGGGTCATGACATCATCCATATTGGTTGCAGCCACAACGTCCCCCGCCGCATCGATATATTCAAAGTGGTCACCATGTGAAGAGGAAGAGCAAGCATTTGTGGTTTCAATAGAAATATCCTCATGTTTGATATCACGTGTGGCCAATACATTCACCGTTGCAACATTGGCATCATCGATATTAGTGACGTTTGCAGATGTGGGTGTAGTGGCGTCGGCTGAAGTTGGGTCCACAGCCGCGGCGGTTGATAGTATAAAATTTCTCAGAGTTGCAAGTCGTGTTGTCATAATATCTCTCAGATTCGATGTTTGTGTTTAGTTAATTATTGTATTATCTATTTAATTTTATGTATCATATATTGTAATTTGTGTATAGTAGTATATAATTTATATGTATGTAAGTGTATATAAATTATTTGATGTGCTATTTTCGAGCTCTATTTTGGTATTTATACTGAAATACTCTTGACTAGATCTTAGTTTACAAATGAAGGCAACTGTTTATTCAAATTATTTGGTAGTTTCTCTTTGATGATTACATCTGCAATACAAAAATAGAAAGCATATAATATGAGAAGAATGTAAATAAATATTATACCTGTATATAATATATAATAAATTCAATTTTTCGCGTTTCGCTTTCAAAATACAGCCACATACATTTTGTGTATATTGACAAACATTTTATGCGCCTTAAATCGTGCACTTCAATCGCATAAGCGCGTACATGGATGTATTTGTGTATGTACGCATGTATGTATGTGTCACTGTGACTGAATTTATATTTATGCGGTTGTGTACGTGCTGACGGAAGTGCGGGTGTTGCTAATGATGACTCCGAATTGCTGATTTACCTGGGGTGTTGCTATGAAATTAAACTTCTGCAGGTATTTTTTCTCTACCTTTTGACATTCATCTCTGCTTTATGTTCGACTCCCACCCACCCATCGATGATTTTTTTCCGGCAGGAAGCCCAACGTTTCCATGACACCTGACACTGTCGCTAGGGACGCCAATGAGCGTCGCGTTGTTTTTACTGCCCTCGAATCTGCGTAACTCGGCACATCAAATGCGAAATTCCACATTTTCCACTTTAATTGAAATACTTTCCGAACAAATGAGTACAATAGTACCGTACATTTTGTGATTTGGTATGCAATTGCTTTTTTATTGTTGTAATAAGACATCGAGTGGGCGAAATCAAAGAAAGCAACAAAAATTACCAATTTATTTGGATTTTATTGGGGCATCAAAAATAGAATAGACATAAAAGCTTTTGCAAATTCTTAAAAAAAAAACAACAAAGAAAAAAACGATCACGAAGCAAGAGGATCGCTCGTTCGCGTAGAAGGTCATAATTAAAAAAAATCCGAATATTTGATTTGTGGATTTGAAAAATGGTGTCAAAGTTTCCAATTTACTACGGCTCTCTCAGAAAAAGTTAAGAAAAATTTCATCTAAAGCATAGTATTAATTTTGTGTTTCACGAGAAATTACTGCCAAAATCCAACCAAAGGAATTTTGATGTGAAATATGCGTGAAATTTCATATGTATCACAGCAAAGTACTCAGTTCACATGATGCCAGCAACATTTTTTCATACCTATTTAAAATACACATGCCATTTAAAATTCAGCGAAAACTGACCATTTTTTTGCAAGTGAAGTGCCTTGAATACTCGGAAAATATAGCAGAGTGTAAGAAAATCGTCTTAAACTTTTTTTGTCAATATATTTATATGTGAATTTTTTGTTTAAAAACACTTTTCTTACCAAAATTTGCTAATTGTTTCTAGGATGATGTTAATAAATTTGACGTTTCTTTTCATTTGGCAATCAACGTTGCTAGCAACAATTCTCGTTAAGCCAGGTGCATTTTGCTGGCGAAATTTTACGGCTGTGAGGTTAGTACTAGCATTAAGGAGATACTGTCAACAGATATCACCATGCAGTTTTTACATAGCCTAGAAGAAAAACTGGTGGTAGCTTTTAAATAGTTATCTAATACATTTTGCTTTTGGATTATGGCTAGAGACGTCAATCCCGAGATGTTGGGTTTTCGATTTGAGTTAATATCAGAAAAATAAATTTAAGCGACAAAGAAAAAAACGAAAGCGTAAGGGAAGTTTACAAGAGAACAACTCAAAATACATACAAAACAAAAAATATAACTCTGCTTCACATTTCTTACATAAAGCAAAGCGAGATTATAGCCAAATTGAAAGGGTCTGATGCGTGTTAAACCCAGAAAATTTCGGGGTTATTTGCCAACAGTCTCGAAATTTTCGGGACTCCTAATTTCTTTCGTGGCATATGAAATGCAGAAAAAACAATCCCTTTAGCAAAAAATGCAACAATGAAAAGCATTTTGCATTTACAGCACTTTTGTGGCAGATATAAGTTGTGCTTTTTTATGTTCGGTGTTGAACTTTTTAAATTAATGCAATATTAATATTCGTGCTGTATTAAATAATATTAAAAAATTATGAGTGGACGGCTATTTACTTCAAGTGCATATGCATATAACTAACAAAATTAAATTCCAACTTTCTCATTTTAATTCGAAATCATATTAGGTTTTCTCCAGCTCCAAACGTAGTTGGTAGACTTTTCCTTCGTTTCATCAGATATGTACACGATTTGTTATTAGCAAATGCGTTAAAGTTCAAAATTGGTTTTGTTTTGTTACTAATAAGTAAAAGTATTTCATTCTTTCTTATTATTTATTACACTAGGTGGCGTTAAATCCAAATCATTTTATCGGAAGATTTATAATTTTTGCAATTGGCGTCGTACGTCAATCACATTCGACACTTTTGCACCAGACTGCTGCAGTATACAAAGAAATGGTTCACAGCTGGTTTGAAAACAAATACTGAAGTCGGTGCGTGGATCTATGATCTAAATATGAAAATCTCTGAACTAATGGGCAAAGGGCTTATTTCAGGCTGAAATTCAAGCGATTTCAATTTATGGACAGTCAAGCTGCATTAAAAGCACATTCTGCGGAATTGATTAACAAAACTAACACTCTAAAAGGCTCTCATCATGTCCGCCCTAACGTATGGCGCAGAAACTTCGACGATGACAATTTCTGATGAGGTGTCTCTTGGAGTGTTTGAGAGAAAGATTCTGCGGAAGATTTTTGCAGCTTTGCACGTTGGCGACGGAACAATGAGCTGTATGAACTGTACGACGACATATACAAAGCGCAGCGAATAAAGATGCAGCGGCTACGTTGGCCGGGTCATGGAAACAAACGGTCTGGCTTTGAAGGTATTCGATACGGTACCAGCTGGTGGTAGCAGAGGAAGAGTAAGGCGTTGGAAGGAACAGGTGGAGAAGAATTTGGCTTCATTTGGTGTGTCCACGAGGAAGAAATGACTGGCGCGCTTTGTCAAACTCGGCCAAAATCGCGTAAGCGGTTATCGCGCCAGTCAGGAAGAAGAAGAAAACATGTAGTAGGAAGTGTGTCGGCCATTGGACA
The DNA here is from genome assembly GCA_037575425.1 of Anastrepha fraterculus. Taxonomy (NCBI): domain Eukaryota; kingdom Metazoa; phylum Arthropoda; class Insecta; order Diptera; family Tephritidae; genus Anastrepha; species Anastrepha fraterculus. The sequence continues at coordinate 14,359 of JAYXIM010047113.1, read as the reverse complement.
CACTACTGATACTAAATTATTAGTATTATACAAAGAGACAACCAATGGAGCGCGTAAAGGTCAAATAAAGATTTCGATCACTCAAAATAAATATTTTTTATTTAGTAATAAACTTACCCAAAAGCAACATTGAATGATTAATTTTGCGTCATCTTGTATAGTAAGGGATATTTTTTGTAAATTAATTATGTATATTGTAAAAATAAAACGTATAAACCAAAAAAATATGTATACATCCATGCTTATGAAGTTATTCCCGCAAACGAGTAATAGGCTATTCAAGTCAAGTATATTTCCAAGGAAAGAAAATTGTTAGAATTGCGTTTTAATTATTAATACTTGACCTAGAAACAATATTCGAAGATTTAACATTTTAATAAATTTTCATAAAAACCAAGCAACCAGTTTATATTCTATGAAGATACATATTACTTTGATATATGAAAGCTTTAAGATGTAGATAAATAGATGAACTTGATAGATGAAAGTAGATAAACGGCCTAATAATTTTTCGAAACACCAGCTATTTAATCACCCGTTGCCTTTTAGAAGAATGGTGTTTGGTATTTACAAGTAACAATTTTGTATTTAAATTTATTGTGTGCATAGGTGAAATGAAATGGTTGAAGTGCCAGCCTGGCAATTCTCAAGTTGCTCTTAAGCGTCGTTTTTTTTATTTTTTATGCGTGCATAGCATTCTTTTGCCGGGCTCGAAACTCATTGCGGATGTTTGAAACGAATTTATCCTAATAACAGTTATCCCTCAGTAGGTAATGGCAAACCCCTCAGTGTATTTTTGCTATGAAAAAGCTTCTCAAAAAAATCGTCTACCATTCGGAATCGGTATAAAACTGCAGATGACTCCAATTGTAGGACAATATCACGGCATATATCACAGGAGAGGAAGCCGTGCAGGCGAAGAATCTGGGCCAAATGTTTAACAAGTGATCGATAATTATTCATATATAAATATTTTTATAATCTGGCAGTGTCAAAAAGACAATTCGAGATTTTCATCTTTATCATATTGAAAAGTTCACGTAGGAGCTCCCAACGTTTTCAGAAATAAGGACTAAAATTCTAAGTCTAATTTTCAATCTTATTTGTAATAATCACCAGACCAGCCCTGCACTGACGCATAAACGAAAAATAATCCTCGGCAGCTATCTCATAATGGACGAAAAGAGGATTAAAAAATATTCTCTACAACATTGAAAGGGGTACAACATTACATACTAAGGTTCAAGTGCTTTATCCACAACAATAATAATAATAATCATACTACCGGAGAGGCTGGACTCTGTGTGCTACAGTGGATAAATTCGAGTAAAAATATTCACTATTCCTGTGCCAATATGCAATCTAGTGGTCGAAGTACAGCAAATACTGCAGCCACAAGAGCTTCAACCCAAAATGAGCAAAACCAGTAGATTCCACGCCATGCAGTCGTCACTGTTGGGAATTTTTCTTACAGATCTTGGCCCACATTTTTACAAGATCAAAGTAACTTAAGAATGGAAGCACCTAAACTCTACTTTTGCTCTAGATACTTGTTGAAAGCCCCTATACTTACATCTCATTTAACACAAATGCCATTGCTGCGTTTTGGAGCAATAATAAATGGTGATCAGATTGGAGGTACTTTTCCATTGGGGTATTTTTGACAGATCACGCGTGACTACTGTTAAATTAAATATGTACATAATTTTTGTTAGTATTCATTGACATTTCATTATGGAAAAAGTTACGTCTCAACAACGTTTACAAATCGTACAATTGTATTACGGATATCGACGCTCTGTAAAAAAAATCGCGCGCTCAGCCCAATGAGGCCTATTTTTGGCTTAATGGCTACGCCAATTAACAAAATTGGTGCGGCCTATGGGCTGGATGAGTCATCGGCCCATATTTCTTCTACAACATATATGGTTCCAATAAGACGGCGCTACTTGCCATAGAGCTCGTAAAACAATGGATTTACTGCGTCGCCGTTTCGGTGAGCAATTTATCTCTCGTCTCGGACCAGTGGATTGGCCACCAAGATCGTATGATATCTCACCTTTGGATTTTTATTTGTGGGGATATGTAAAGTCTAAATCAACTTCGATTGAGGCATTAGAAGCCAACATTACTAAAGTTATTCACGAGATACCGGCCGAAGTCCTCCAGCGAGTCATTCAAAATTGGTGTTTACGGATGGCTGAATTGCGGCGCAGTTGCGGCTAACATTTGAAAGGACTTATCTTTAAAAAATAAATGCCATGAAAAAAATTAGTAAGCGATTCCATGTCAAAGGATCCAAGTATCGTATTTTGGACATGGTTTTAAATTTTTCGGAAAACTGGTTGATTTTTTAGGCTTGCGTACAATAAGAAGTAAACTGAAACAAATTTTGAAAATAAATTATAATTTTCAGATTTATTCAATGGTAAAAATTTTGGTATAGAAAGTGAAATATCTTTGGTCTTTTTTAAGTTTTCATATTTTTTAACATAAAATTACTTTAAACAAATTTTTTTTTTTGTGACAAAAATTTCCTTTTTTGTTCAACATGTTTTAGAGATATTTTTTTGTCAATTGTGAAAAACACCCTCTCTAAGATTTGCTATTATTTTTTGCAATAATGGTTCAGACTATGCCCAGTAATCCCTGGAATCCTCAAATTGTGACTTCCATAACTTTTTAAATTGAATTCAAATACGTACAGCGAACCAGTGGAAAATACTGTAATTACTAATGTACTCAGCGACACTTCGATCGACTTGCAAATGGACGTAATATAGCGTTTTTCAATAGGTGCGCTTCAACTTTTTCCGATAGGGAGGGCGAACGACGCAATATTTTTTATTTTTCGCTTGTCATTTGTAAACTTCATTAGTATACATTTCATCATGGAACGCTACACACTTGAGCAACGATTGCAAATCGTGCAAATTTTTTATGAAAATTATCGTGCAAATTTTTTATGAAAATTTATAAATTTTCCAAAAAATCATCTTCAGTGATGAAGCTCACTTTTGGCTCAATGGCTTTGTCAACAAGCAAAATATGCGTTACTGGGCAGAAAGCAATCCACACGTGATTCATGAGGCACCGTTACATCCCGAAAAAATCACTATTTGGTGCGGTTTACATGCCGGCGGCGATTGGCCCATATTTTTTCGTTGACGAGAACGATCGCCACGTTAATGTGAATGGAAATCGATACCGCGACATGATAAACGATTATTTTTGGCCGCAATTGAATGGTATGGACTTAGACGACATGTGGTTTCAACAGGACGGGGCCACAAGCCACACAGCACACGCTACTATTGATTTGTTGAAGAGTAAGTTCGATGAGCGCATTATTTCCAGAAATGGACCGGTCGAATGGCCGCCGCGCTCGTGTGATTTGACGCCTCTAGACTATTTTCTTTGGGGTTATGTGAAGTCATTGGTCTACAGTAACAAGCCGGCGACGATTTGTGAGCTCAGAGCCAATATTGAACGCGAAATTGCTGGAATTTCGGCCGATTTATGCAAAAGAGTGGTCGAAAATTGGGTTCAACGGTGGTCAATCAAAGAAATCGAATTTCATACTTAAATGTATATGTTCAAACTCGATAATAAAAAAAAATTAGTTAAAAAAGTCAAATCGTTTGTGTTTTATTCAAAAAAAAAGTTGAAGCGCTCTTACTGAAAAACGCTTTATATGAGATTCCAAACTCATATATCTATATTTTGTATACTTTCATAGATTTATAGTAATTTTCCAAATCCTTGAACCCAATAAAATTTCTAAGTCCTTTTAAAAACAGTCGCACGTGCTGATAAGAAACTAAAAACGGAGATCAATAACCACTGAGATCTAGTATCGGACACATACCGATTTTCTTACGTGATACAAAAAAATGTAATTTGCTGTAATTATAAAATACAATTTATTTCGGAACTTTATCCTATTCTGCAAAATAAAGGGCCTTTGCAAAAACGCGCCTAGATGTTGTTTTAAAATAAAAGTTTAGATTCTTTCAGGTTTCACTATGTTTACTCAAAATTTGAGCACGTCTACAGATGAAATCCGCCAAAATGCGCCCCTCTACAGATAAAATCCACCGAAAAGTCGATTCATGAATACCTAACTGTTGGGAACGTCGAGATATCGATGTTGATGGTTATTCAGCAATACTTTGCGCTACAGCAGCAATATTCTCAACAGAACGTCTAGCTTTTGGCCTGCAAGTCCACTTCTTTTCCTATGCACGACAGAACCAGTATCTTTAACTATCTTTTCACTAACTCTTGAATTGTCAACTCATTCGGACGATTACTTCAATCAAAAGAAAAAATTATGAATTTTGTGATATTTTGTTTTAAGGATCGACCATTTTCATAATAAGTGTAAAATTGTACATCTTTCTCCGTAACAAATGTCAAAGATGCTATAAGAAAAAGGTATCTTCTAGGAATTATTCACTACTGACATCTGGATATCTCTTTCGTAGGATCGACTTTTACAAGCTATCAGTGGTCCAGAGCGACTTTGCCGTTACTGGAAGGCAAATGTGGGCCATGCCGAATAAGTGGTTTTACAATTGGTAGCCATTGAATGACGCAATAATTAGAAGAAAAAATGATTGGAAAAATATTGTAATATTATTTTTTGTTAATAATATTTATTATAATATATACATATATTCACATTTCAACAATTAGGGTATATTTGCAATTGAGTCCATGTGATTTTCCACTTACTCATTCACTTTATAATAATTAAATATACACACATTTACAACGGATTTGTAGTTCGTTTTGCTTATTTTTATTTTTTGTTCTTATTTAATTGACTTCACTTGTATTTTGCACATAGTTTAAGATATTTATAATATTTATATTTTTTTTCTCATTATAAAAAAAATTTATTTATTCGTCCTGCGCTGAAAATATTTGTGCGCCCAACAATCGCGTACTAATACACCGAAAATGATATGAATGTGGGTGGTTGTCTTAGATAACGGAAGGATAGTTGATTAATCACTTCCCTCGCTTGCTTTCTTGTGATTTGTTTACTGTAGTTTGTTTATAAACAGTAAACGAGTAGAATGTAAGTGAAATAGAAACAACAATAACAACAGCACAGTTTTAGTGATACGATGTCACCCTTTTTTGTTGTTTGAAAACTTAGTTTTTTAAGGTGTTGACGTTGGCGTTGGCGGAAGGAAATGCAGTGCACTGTGTAAATCAAATGCAACTATCAAATTCAACTGACAAAGTGTTTGCGCTAGCAGCGGAAAACTTGTTTACACTCACACCTCAAAATATATTGTACATACATATATTAGTATGTATTTGTATTAGAAGACTTCGAAGTCTGTATAGTTTACAAACTCACACTGCTACTACATACTTTTCGATGTGTACTGTGTAGTATGAATGAGTAGGCACGCGATTGTCATACACCTCCACCCAGCCACTTTTGCCAAGCAATGTTCGTTCCCGATCGTAGTCCTATAACGGACACTTGGCTTTGGACTATTACTCAACACACATACACACTTTTTTCAAATCCTGACTGGTGTGGGTGGGATACGGCAAACGGTAGACGGCGTAAACGAAGCGCATAATAAAATCGTATGGCGAAAATTGGAATTATTGATCAAATAAACCCCTGAAACGATGATGCCAGCCAGCAGCAAATCAAACAGACAAATGAACAAATTGAGAACACACTTTTATCTGCATATGTAAACACATATGCATATTGGATACATATATACATACAAAACTAAATACATACGTACATACACACATATACACGCCTATGAGTGGCACACAATTTTTGAAGAATGAATTTGACAGTAAGTCCAATTAGTTGAAAAATAAAAAATACCACAGTCACAGCGGTAATGAATAATGAAAAACGTTGACGCGAAGTTTGAGAATTTCGTATAGGCAGTGAAAGGTAGTGTTTAATAATGGCGGAGTACGATTGGCTTTCGTTTCGTTAGAGAGAATATATGCAACTGATGCATTTTGAATAAAAATTTCTAAAGTAAAATTGCATTTGCCTACTGCATAAACTTATTCACACGCATACATCAACATACACATATGCGCACACGAAACTGCTCTTACATACGTACATATATTCATAAGGATTTTCAGTACAAGTGCATACAGGCGTGGTTGATTATTTGTCGCTTACAGGCAGGCATATTAATATGCGCCCACGAATGTATACGGTTTATTATCGGCAAGCAATTGCGCCATTTCACTTAGGCATACATACATACATATTCACATGCATATATTATATAAACCAACATATTCATGGCAATACCCAGTAGCAGCTGCAATTGTAATAGCTACTGCAGATATTGCAGTTGCATTCGAGCCAACTTGCTCGCTCGGTAAGCCACTGCAAGTAGGTGGTTTACTATCGTTACGACAAGTTACCAATTCTCTAACGTTTCTGTGTATACATACATACATATGTATGCATGCGACTGTGTGTGTTAGTGTTGCTCTAGTGCTGCATTGCTAAGTTGGTAAGGTTTTTCCGTTACTGTTGTTGTCAAATAGGGGTAAGAACGAAAGACTAAATACAAATTGAGGAAAACCCTTACGAGCAAAAAAACAAAAAAAAAAAACAACAAAAAAAACCCCAAAAATATGAAACATAACAACAACAAGAAAAGGACGTTTAGTAAGATACCGCGCGATATTAAGAACCTCGAAATGTAGGTACATATGTAACGGAAAATTATAAACACTTGAACAACTTTCACAATGATTGTTCCTTTTGAAGTATACAATTTTACGTGGGTTGCTATTTATATTTTTGGCCTAACAATGGATAAAAGAACATAGGTGGTTCAAAACAGCTTTATTGGTTTTCCAAATGCCATGATGAACAATACACTTTTGCATTCCTTTGAATAAATTTTCGACAGGATTTGTCCAGTCGCGTATTTTAAATTGTGTGGGGTCCAACGTGCTCCGGCACGGTATTGGCCTTAACAACCGCGTTGTTAGATCTGCCTTTTCCAAACTGGATAAAGAAGGAAAGCGAATGGGTATGGTGGTGAACCAGGACAAAACGAAATACTTCTTGTCATCAAACAAACAGTATCGACACCCACGTCACTGTTTACAGTTATCCTCTCCAGGTTTTAAGATACTGCTGGTAGCAGGGGAAGAGGAATGTTTCCTCTTTGGAAAGGAGAAGGACTTGACTTTACCTGGCGCCGGTTAGCTCAAGAAACGCCTGACGCGCTTTGTTAAACTCGGCCAAAACGCTTAAGCGGTTATTGCTTTAATCACGAAGAAGAAGACGGAAGAAAATATGCAAAAAGTAGACAAAATATTACTGGACGATGGAAGAAGAACTGCAGCATAAAAAAGAATAAAATTAACAGATTTTATATGAACATTTGATGAAAAAATTAGTGCAATGGGCAACGAGAATGTTTGCACAACTCGACAAGCACCCACGAGTGGAGAGTTGTACAAATTTTTGGAGTTCCATCAGCGTAGTTCTGATGAAATTTGCATTCGTCATTAAGATCCGGAGTCCAAGTAGGAGTCGATGAAGTGGGTAAAATGGAAAGAAAGGTCACCAAAGAAATCCAAATCGAAATTCATGATTACCAATTGCTGGCACAGCAAGATAATTTTATTAATTATGATTTTTATAAAGGGACTACAATGGACGCGTTAATTTACTAATTTGTACTTGGCAAGAAGACGCGCTGATTTTTGTTTCTGCAAGGCAATGCGAGAGTTGCGAGGAAGCCTTAAAAGATACGGAATTTACATGAATCGACCACCTACCCTATAGACTCGAACCGACTGTTCATGACTTCGGACGATAGTAAGTTGAAAAATGCCGTCGAAAGCCATTGTGAAAATAAATCTAAATTTTCCCTCAGTGGCTTAAAAACATTATATTCACGATGTGAAACGTGTATTTCACTACTTTTAGCTTGCAAAAAGCTCCATTAAGAAGAGGCAAGTGGGTTGGAAATAAAGTATGAAACGTTGATTCGCAGTTATTGCTGGTTAGCGTTTGCTTTATGTGACAGTGTGTTGACGAATCCGTCTTGACGCCACGATCCAAAAAGGCTCGCGACCATCAGCGATTAAGTGATCGTTACTATGAGAGGTGGTTCTACATAGGTACGTTCCGTTCACATGGAATGTTTTATGCAACAAATATCTAATCGCCAAGAAACCGCACTGCTAGGAATCCTCGTAGAGGTTTCCAGCAAATTAGACGAGTACCTCATCCAGTAGATTCATAAGAATATGACAGCAAATCCAAAAGCTGTCTAAATCATTAGCTATCTGCCACCGAGATTGCGTTTATGGGGAGTTTTGCGGGGTTGCGAACATCGCGCAAGTACTGATGACATCCATCACACCATCCAAATTAAGTTTTTTTTGGAGAGAAAAAAATATGTTTTTTAACTTGTTGGTTCAACATTAGGGTTTCTCATTTCCCGTCACATAATGATTCCCGGGAAACGAGAATATTTCGAAAATATTCCCGGGATTCCCGGGAAAATCGAGTTTTTATATTTACTAATTAAAATAAATTTATTAATTTAAAAACAATTAAAAAATTCATTTTCACATATTTTATTCATATTCACAAAACAAAAAAATCCATATTTATTCAAATTCATAAAACAAAAAAAAAAGTTATTTATTAGAAGAGTTTTTAAAATGAGTTCTGAGACAAACTAGCGCATTAACTGAATTGTCGTTGAGTCTTGTCCTAATTTTGGTGACAAAAAGGCCAGCAGTCGAAAATACTCTTTCACTTTCCACTGAAGTTGGTTTAATGCAAAGAAGAGCATCTAAGAGCATTTTCAAATTTTTGGTTAACTTTCCACTAGCTTCAAATAAATTAAATTCTTTTAATATAGTCTTATATTCTGTATCTCCAGTACTTTGTTTTTTGGCGCTCATACTATTTATAGCACTTTCAAGCTTTCGTTTCAAAACATTCGCGGGCATTTCTGCTTCTATATTGTTTTCCGTTTCGGAAATCAATACGCTTTCTTCATTTTCAAGTACAGTGGTGTCTTCAAGGATATTAACTGGAAATAGGCGGTGTAACAATTCTTTAGATAATTTAACCATTTCAGACTTCGACGACATTTCAAAAAACATATCATCTTGATTGGAGTACAATAAACTTGAATTATTTAGGTACTTTACCAATGAAATTAAAATTTTGGATCTTCGAGTTGTCATACGGAATTTAAAATTTTGTAATAATTCTCGAGATATTGAATTATCTAACGCATTTAACGTTTCTATTAGGAACGATAGTATTCCCTCACTCTTTATTAAATCCATATCACGTCGACATAATGCATCGGACGCTAATTTTACTGGACGTAAACAAGTAATTAATGTACTTACAATTTGGAACAGCTGATCTTCCTTTTCAAGTAGATGTGTAGCATTAACTTCGCATAGACTTTTTTAATCGGAATTCTTATTTGCTCAAATCTTTCCAACATATCTAATAAGCTATTCCACCTTGTCGTACAGTCTAATGATAGGTTTAATTCTTTACCATATTCTAATTTGACATTTTGCTGAAGAATTGTGTTACGTACTGGCGATTTTCTGAAAAATGATGCTATCTTGCGGATTTGTTTTATTGCATCCTGGATATGAGGTTTTAGATCTTTGAATTTAAGGTCACTTATATTTGTATCATGTTCATATGACATCCCTTCAAATGTTGTATTTTCGTCTTTGTCAAGACAATCATAATTATCAATGTCGCTATCATCATCTGAATCTAATAATTGGTCTACTTGGTGCTGCTGATTTTTTTGCAATAATAATTCTGTCTTAGTAGAACCAAAAAGGGTATCCAGAACAGCCAAATGAATCCCATGTGTGTAGCATTGTAAATGGAAGGCAGGAGCTAACTTTCCAAATTTCACCATAACGGCTGCTCCATCAGTTATGATTGAAATAATATCTGTAGATAAATTCAAGTTAAATTCCTTTAACCGCTCATTAACTAAATCTAATGTTTTTTCAGCTCCACAACTTCCTTCAATTCTTATTAATCCCAAATTTATAAAATATCCCACCATTGGACATAATATTGATATTCATGTATCTACGATTACGGCTGCTTGTTCACTCATCTACAGTTAAGCAAAATTTTTGATTTGCATTTAGAATAGTTGAAAATCTATATTTAAGTTTTGATTTAACTTCGGCATAATAGTTGAATATAAGATTCATTATGTGTGAAGGATTTTTAGGAAGAAAATATCCTTTCGCACAAATAGATTCACGAATGAACGTACTTTTCGAAATAACATTGATGGAAATTCCATCTACAGCTGCTAGTTTTGCAAGAATTTCTTCCAATGATTGTTTCTTTACATATTTTAAAATGGAATTTTGATTTCCTGAAATTGATTTATCAGATTTGTCCGGCGATGAAGTACTTGGAGCGTCGAATTTATTGTTCTTGGTAACCAAATCTATTCCATGTTGGATTTGCATATGACGATTTATTCCACCTGTGGAACCTCCCTTTCTCATAATCACTTGATTACATTTATTGCATTTTGCTTTGTCCTTATTAGTAGAATCAATGGTAAAATAAAATCTCCAATTTCTTTCTGACGACATTCGTATTTTTTAATAACCCTTTAATTTTAATATTTAAAATATCAGTGGAAGAATAACTAATTGTTATTAAAATTCAATTAAACTTACTTTAATTCACAAAGATATCTTTTAACCACTTTTAATATATAACTTTTTAAAATATAAAAAGTAAAGACACCCAAACGCTATGACTTTTCAAATATTTGTGTTGCACAGCTGTATAATCACGAAAACAAGAAAGTCAATGCTTGCTTAGCTTACTTTGTTTTTGAATATTTTTAAATAAAAAAAGTAATTTGAATTTTTCATTTTAAATGCCGAGAAGGGAGTATACTCATGGCAGACTCTTTACTGACTAAACTAACTTCGCGTTAGGATTTGAAGTCTATGGCGAAGGATTGTCCTTTGAGGAACATGCCTTGGTATTCCAAGTCCAGATGTACACAATTTTTGAGAGAGAATTAGTAGAGGGGCTGAAGTTACGTTGTAGTGACAACAGAGCGAGGACCTCGGTTAAACACACAATCAATGATGTATGCGCCAATTATATCAAATCGGATATTAATCGGACCACAAATTCGACTTTTAATAGTTATTTATTTTTCAAAAAACATGCATTTCTAGTTTATATAAATTCCATATATGAACTAAATTGGATCATACGTACGATCTCTAAAAATATCTCGACCACTGCGCTACCCATCGGGTCCAAACAAACTCGTAAACCTTTCATCGAAATTTAATCACAATGGGATGAACGGTTTAGGAGTTTATAAATTACAAATAAAGAAACTTTCATAATCATACTTATAAAAGAAGATTGAAGTCACTACAAAAATTTAATGTTTTGGCTTTTTAACCAGACTGAGTATTACATTGCCTTGTTGCAAGATTCTTCGGTAAGCCAATTTTACACACAGCAACATATAATTATGGAGAGTTTATACGTACTTTTCTGTGTTAAATATGCCGAAGGATTCTCAAAAAAAAAAAAAAAAAAACCAACTGCCCAAATACCAACCTTACCTCCACCTCCTAGAAATTCTCTTCGGATGGAATCTCTCATTCTGCAAATGACGTCTTGAGCAGCGGAACAACTTTTATAGCACATGCCACAGAAAAGCTTTTGAAGGTGCCCATGGGATTTTTTCTTACCAGAAAATGTTGCAAATTTATGGTTGATTTCACGGTTTGAAGCAAATCTATATTATTTCACAAAATGCGAATTCGATGCTCATCCTGTTCTATAATTTTTGGTTGTTGTCCTAAAAGTGGATTTTTAATGTTTGAGAGAGGTAGGGAAAGATCAACCGAATTTCGACTTTGGTTTATGCCATGTTTGGCCACAAAGTTCAGTTTGCTTTCGAATCATTGCCATTCCGGTTCGGCTTGGCAAAAAAAAAATCGAACTTTGACTCAATATTTTTTTTAATTTTTTGTTGTTGTAAAATTTTATAAATTTGATGCAAACAAAGACCTTATGACAAGAGTCTTATAAGCAGCTTCTTAAAAGTAAACTTAGCGTAAGAAAAATCACAGCCTATTTTTTTGTATACATTTTTTTTTTTTTTAAAGTTTTGAATACTATAATATTTTCTGGTGAAAAAAAACGTTTTGAAATATCTATTTATTTATTAATCCACAACCGACTTTAAGATAGATGATGCAAAAAAAGACCTTATGACAAGAGTCTTATAAGCAACTTCTTAAAAGTCAACTTAGCGTAAGAAAAATCACAGCCTAATATGCACAGAAGAATATGCATTCAATTGAAGTAGCGTCCTCCTAAGAGGAGCATTCATACCATAAACAATTTTAGTAATATTCACAAGAAACAATTCATTACAACGGAGAATGCGTGAGGCCACATTAAAATTAACTTTATTGAGTTGTAACGGACAATATATTGGGAATGCACAAATATCAAAGACAAAATACATCGACAACAGAACATGTCTAGACTCTAAGGAGATGAGATTTATTAATAAGAAACGAGATCGATAGGACCGATCAACGAAATTCATCGAGCGCGAACCAAAGCGCACAAAAGCTCTCTATACAGACTCTAATCTTTTAGTATAGGCTGCATGAAACGGTCTCCAAATGACTATCGCGTATTCTAACCTGGACCGAACTAAGGACGAGTACAATAGTTTGAGAGTATAGGGATCAGAAAACGAAGAACAATTGCGACGAATAAAAACTAACATTGCAAACGATTTAGAAGTTGAGTTTGGAGTCAAAAGGTATTTTAAATCATTACATTTACCCAAAAGCCCTGACGTGCCAAAAAGTGCCAATGTCATTTAATTTTCGACCCATAGCTCACAATTTTTGGCAAATTCTTCGCTGATTATTATCAAAAATTCAATTGCTTCACTAAATCTAAAAATCACAATTGGCTGAATGTAAACTTGACATAAATTCATGGGTTGCTGAAACTTTTTCTAGGAACATGAGGGAACAAAGGAACAGAATTAAATACCTATTAAAAAAAAAAAAAGAAATTTCAATGACTATAAAAATTTTCATATATTAAATTTAATATTTTTGGCTTCAACTCCAGTGGTGTTAAACTATTGCGCAAGACTGTGTGGATTTAGGCGTTTTGAAAAATTTGGCAAAAAAGGAACGCGTACGTATTATATAAACATATGTACGTATGTATATCCTTACAAATATTATGTATATACACACATACATACATATATAGTACATACATATCTACACACACACCTATGTGATGCTTATTACTATTGACAGCAGTCATTCTGGTGTACGTTGAAGCCTTGTCTAAAAATTCGAATCAACGAAGCGCGAAGTATGTAGCGGGGAACGGAATAGAATGTGACCGGTGTTAGTACACACCAACAGCCTCAAACCCATAGCGAGGTAGCGTTTTTACACCTGGCATAACACCGGTAACGCACCCCCTCCACAACGCTGCATGGCTAACTTCAATCGTAATGGCGGTATGGTGGCGCATGGTGTTCGATGGTGCATGCCGCACGGCACACGCACCTTTAATGGACTCAAATAAGGGATCGTAGTGGTAGTACGAGTTTAATATTTTTTACCAACTTTTCTCAAAGTGTTAGATATTCACTGAGAAATACGTTTATTCGACTCGTTTGTATGTATGTATGTTGCAGTTACATATACAACAAATGCACATATTTTCATAAGCACTTGTATAGTCGCACACCGCTCAGTGGCCACACAAAGTGAAACTTTACTAATTAAGAAAACTTTGAAATTAAGCTGCTCAACATCACTGCGTTTTAGATTTTTTTAAATTAATTTGATCTTTAGCGTAAGTGACTAAAAACCTTTGAGTTTGTTGATTTCATTTGATTATTGTCGGATAATAGAGAAGTTGTAATTACATTTGGCTACAAAGCAAAGAGCTTATCAAATATTTTATCTAATGTCTCAGCACACAAACAAATAGGAGAGGGAACGGGCCCGCTTTTTCTACATTCCTACGGCACTTAAAAAATCTATAATTTTCGAATTAACTAGACTGAGATTATAGATGCACATCTATGAATGTGTTTTTTTTCTTACTTTTCTGAATATTCAAACATTTCTACCTTAAAGCTCATCAATGTTTTTCATCAGAAAATAAATTGCTTCAAGGGTAAAGAAAACAAACAAAAAAAAAACAAAACAATTAAAAAATAAAAAATACAGGAAGCGCGTATCTAAAGTGACATTTGTTTTC